>CALNHX010005150.1:0-112743 GCA_940337035.1 Agriotes lineatus
ATGTCCTCCTCGAACGTTGGCTATCATCGTAGCTATTTGAACTTTGTTGACTGCTCTCCTGAATAATGTAGCAGTATTCACTCCATACCACTCCCGTAAGTTCTTTAGCCAGGAGTGTCTTCTCCGGCCTGGACCCCTCTTGCCTTCTATCTTGCCTTGTAAAATGTTTTGCAGGATTCTGTATTTGTTATTCCTCATAACGTAGCCTAGGTATGCTAATTTACGCTCTTTTATTACGGACAAGATCTCGGTGTCGTTATGCAATCTCTCTAGTACTGTGGTGTTGCGTACCCTATCTGTCCAAGGTATTCTAAGAATACGTCTATAACACCACATCTCAAATGCCTCTATTTTTTTAGTAGTATATGCAGTGAGGGTCCAAGCTTCCACTCCGTAAAGTAAGACCGAGAATACATAGCATCGAAGCAGTCGTAGTTGTAAGTTCAGACTTAAATCCCTAGAACACAGTACCTTCTTCATTCTTTTAAAGGCGTTTCTGGCCTGTTCGATTCTTGCTCTGATTTCAGCGGAGTTGTTCCAGCTACTATTAATAGAACATCCCAGATATTTGTAATTCACAACCTGTTCTAGTTGTTTACCGTTAACCGTTACGCTTGCTCTTAGATTCTCGTTCCTGCTGATTACCATTACCTTAGTCTTATTAACATTCAGCTTCAGCCCTGCTTCCATACTTTTCTGGTTTACGCTCTCTACCAGAATCTGCAGTTCATCTTCACTAGTTGCTAAAAGCAGAGTATCGTCAGCGTAACGTAGGTTGTTTATTATCTCGCCGTTTATTACAATTCCTTCCTGTCTGTTGTCCAGAGCCGCTGTAAATATTTTTTCTGCGTAGAGATTAAACAAAACCGGTGACAGCACACAGCCCTGTCTTACACCCTTTTTTATTTGTATTTCTTCGCTGCGCCTGTTTCTTGCTCTGATAGATGCCGTTTGTCCCCAGTATAAGTTTGCGATAATTCGCACATCCTTGCTGTCTAGTCCGATTTCTCTGAGAATGTCTATAAGTTGTTCGTGTTTAACGCAGTCAAATGCCTTTTCATAGTCGATAAAGCACGCGAATACGTCGACTGAGATGTCACGGCATCTTTGCACTAGAACATGTAGCCCCATAAGGGCCTCTCTTGTGCCGAGTCCGCTGCGAAAGCCGAATTGCGTCTCGCTAAGATGTTCTTCAAATTTTTTGTAAATTCTGGCATGGAGGATTTTGAATAAGACTTTTAGAACGTGACTCATCAATGCTATTGTCCTATAATCGTTATGTGTTTTGGGAGAATTCTTTTTTGGCAAGAGTATGAAAATAGATTTAAGCCAGTCGTCTGGTATAATACCGGTGTTATATATGATATTAAAGAGATCTGTTAATATATCTAGGGCTTTGTGTCCTCCTAGAAGTTTCAGTATTTCCGCTGGTATTTTATCTGGGCCTGTTGCTTTCCTATTTTTGATGTTTTTTAAAGCATTTTCAACTTCGGCTCTTAAGATTGGTGGTCCTTCAGTTGCATTAATATTTGGCGGCATTTCTATACGATTGTCATCATAAAGTGCACTTAGATAGTTCTTCCAGCTGTTCAGTTGTTCAATAGGATCATGTATTATATTTCCTGTGGAATCATAAAGAAGTCCGTTGTATCTTTTCCTGTAGATACCTGCAGCCTCTTTAACTTTTCTATGCAGGTTAAATGTGTCATGTCTCGCCTGGAGTTCTTCTATTTCATTGCATTCTTCCTCTAGAAATGTTGTCTTGGCTTCCTTGATTTTTCTACGTATGGTCCTATGTATTTCATTATACTTTTGCTTGTCCTTTGTTTTCTCTGCTCTCCTTTTGTCCATCAGTAGCAAGATCTCCTCTGTCATCCACGGTTTTTTATTTTTTTGAGTTTTATATTTACAATTGTTATTGACTGCCGTTAGGAGTGAGGTTTTGACTTGTTGCCACATGCTTTCCGTTGTTTCCTGATGATTTCTGCTTCTAAGCATGGTATCTGACAGTTCTTCAATTATGGCCTCTTTTACGGTTTCATCTTTCAGCTTTTCTAGGTCTATTTCATTTGTTGGTGTTATCTTGCAGATTCTTTTTAAACGTAGCTGTATGGATGCCACTAGTGGATTGTGATCCGACGATACGTCTGCGCCAGGATAAGTTTTTATTGCCTTCACGATATTTCTAAAACGTTGGTTTACCATGAAGAAATCTATTTGATTTCTGATTATGCAATCATCCTTTTCTGCATTCGACTTCCAGGTATACAATCTTCTTGGGTGTAATTTGAATATCGTATTTGTTACCACTAAGTCATGTTCCTGCGCAAATTGTACTAGTCTTTCCCCTCTATCGTTTCGCGTTCCTAGTCCATAATTCCCCACAATGTTCTCGCATCTTCCTTTACCAATTTTGGCATTAAAATCGCCCATTACGATAGTCACTTCTGAGCTTTTTGTTATTTTTAAACATATAATTACTATATTAAAATTTTCTGCATTTAAAAATTCAAATTTAACAGTTTGGTATTCATGTGCGTTATAACATCTGAAAAGCACGTTTTGCAGTAAATATAAACCTCACAAAATATTACATAATATAACATAATATAATTATTTAAGCAAGAGCAGGCCTGCCATCACTAATAGGTGCTCAAAAGCTGGCTTAGAATTGGCACCAGTTGTAGTAGCAGCTCCTGTAGTAGTATATCTACAACTCATTTAACTACATATAATTACCATATTAAATTTCTGTGCATCCAAAAAAAAATCAAATTCAATAGTTTGGTATTCATGTACGTTAAAACGTCTGAAAAGCAAGTTTTGCAATAAATACAAACCACACAAAATATTATGGTACTACTAAAAAGTCTAGGGCCGAACATAATATAATTATTTAAGCCAGAGCAAGCCTGCCATCACTAATAGGTGCTTAATAGTTGGCTTTGAATGGGCTGCAGTAGTGGTAGCAGCTCCTGTAGTAATATATTTTCAACTCATTTAACTACATATAATTACTATTTAAACTTTTCTACAATCACAAAATTCAAATTCAATAGTTTGGAATTCATGTAGTACTTTAAAACATCTGAAAAGCACGTTTTGCAGTAAATATAAACCACACAAAATATTATTGTAATACTAAAAACTCCAGTGCCCATCATAATATAATTATTTTAGCGAGAGAGAGTGCCATCACTAATAGGTTATCAACAGCGGGCTTAGAATGGGTTGCAGAAGTAGTAGCGGCTCTTGTAGTAGTACATTTTCAACTCATTTAAATACATATAATTACTATATTAAATTTTTCTGCATTTAAAAATTCAAATTTAACAGTTTGGTATTCATGTGCGTTATAACATCTGAAAAGCACGTTTTGCAGTAAATATAAACCTCACAAAATATTACATAATATAACATAATATAATTATTTAAGCAAGAGCAAGCGTGCCATCGCTGACAGGTGCTCAAAAGCTGGCTTAGAATTGGCACCAGTAGTAGTAGCAGCTCCTGTAGTAGTATATCTACAACTCATTTAACTACATATAATTACCATATTAAATTTCTGTGCATCCAAAAAAAAATCAAATTCAATAGTTTGGTATTCATGTACGTTAAAACGTCTGAAAAGCAGGTTTTGCAATAAATACAAACCACACAAAATATTATGGTACTTCTAAAAAGTCTAGGGCCGAACATAATATAATTATTTAAGCCAGAGCAAGCCTGCCATCACTAATAGGTGCTTAATAGTTGGCTTTGAATGGGCTGCAGTAGTGGTAGCAGCTCCTGTAGTAATATATTTTCAACTCATTTAACTACATATAATTACTATTTAAACTTTTCTACAATCACAAAATTCAAATTCAATAGTTTGGAATTCATGTACGTTAAAACATCTGAAAAGCACGTTTTGCAGTAAATATAAACCTCACAAAATATTACATAATATAACATAATATAATTATTTAAGCAAGAGCAAGCGTGCCATCGCTGATAGGTGCTCAAAAGCTGGCTTAGAATTGGCACCAGTAGTAGTAGCAGCTCCTGTAGTAGTATATCTACAACTCATTTAACTACATATAATTACCATATTAAATTTCTGTGCATCCAAAAAAAATCAAATTTAATAGTTTGGTATTCATGTACGTTAAAACGTCTGAAAAGCAGGTTTTGCAATAATTACAAACCACACAAAATATTATGTTACTACTAAAAAGTCTAGGGCCGAACATAATATAATTATTTAAGCCAGAGCAAGCCTGCCATCACTAATAGGTGCTTAATAGTTGGCTTTGAATGGGCTGCAGTAGTGGTAGCAGCTCCTGTAGTAATATATTTTCAACTCATTTAACTACATATAATTACTATTTAAACTTTTCTACAATCACAAAATTCAAATTCAATAGTTTGGAATTCATGTACGTTCAAACATCTGAAAAGCACGTTTTGCAGTAAATATAAACCACACAAAATATTATTGTAATACTAAAAACTCCAGTGCCCATCATAATATAATTATTTTAGCGAGAGAGAGTGCCATCACTAATAGGTTATCAACAGCGGGCTTAGAATGGGTTGCAGAAGTAGTAGCGGCTCTTGTAGTAGTACATTTTCAACTCATTTAACTACATATAATTACTATATTAAATTTTTCTGCATTTAAAAATTCAAATTTAACAGTTTGGTATTCATGTGCGTTATAACATCTGAAAAGCACGTTTTGCAGTAAATATAATCCTCACAAAATATTACATAATATAACATAATATAATTATTTAAGCAAGAGCAAGCGTGCCATCGCTGACAGGTGCTCAAAAGCTGGCTTAGAATTCGCACCAGTAGTAGTAGCAGCTCCTGTAGTAGTATATCTACAACTCATTTAACTACATATAATTACCATATTAAATTTCTGTGCATTCAAAAAAAAAAATCAAATCCAATAGTTTGGTATTCATGTACGTTAAAACGTCTGAAAAGCAGGTTTTGCAATAAATACAAACCACACAAAATATTATGTTACTACTAAAAAGTCTAGGGCCGAACATAGTATAATTATTTAAGCCAGAGCAAGCCTGCCATCACTAATAGGTGCTTAATAGTTGGCTTTGAATGGGCTGCAGTAGTGGTAGCAGCTCTTGTAGTAATATATTTTCAACTCATTTAACTACATATAATTACTATTTAAACTTTTCTACAATCACAAAATTCAAATTCAATAGTTTGGAATTCATGTAGTACGTTAAAACATCTGAAAAGCACGTTTTGCAGTAAATATAAACCACACAAAATATTATTGTAATACTAAAAACTCCAGTGCCCATCATAATATAATTATTTTAGCGAGAGAGAGTGCCATCACTAATAGGTTATCAACAGCGGGCTTAGAATGGGTTGCAGAAGTAGTAGCGGCTCTTGTAGTAGTACATTTTCAACTCATTTAAATACATATAATTACTATATTAAATTTTTCTGCATTTAAAAATTCAAATTTAACAGTTTGGTATTCATGTGCGTTATAACATCTGAAAAGCACGTTTTGCAGTAAATATAAACCTCACAAAATATTACATAATATAACATAATATAATTATTTAAGCAAGAGCAAGCGTGCCATCGCTGACAGGTGCTCAAAAGCTGGCTTAGAATTGGCACCAGTAGTAGTAGCAGCTCCTGTAGTAGTATATCTACAACTCATTTAACTACATATAATTACCATATTAAATTTCTGTGCATCCAAAAAAAAATCAAATTCAATAGTTTGGTATTCATGTACGTTAAAACGTCTGAAAAGCAGGTTTTGCAATAAATACAAACCACACAAAATATTATGGTACTTCTAAAAAGTCTAGGGCCGAACATAATATAATTATTTAAGCCAGAGCAAGCCTGCCATCACTAATAGGTGCTTAATAGTTGGCTTTGAATGGGCTGCAGTAGTGGTAGCAGCTCCTGTAGTAATATATTTTCAACTCATTTAACTACATATAATTACTATTTAAACTTTTCTACAATCACAAAATTCAAATTCAATAGTTTGGAATTCATGTACGTTAAAACATCTGAAAAGCACGTTTTGCAGTAAATATAAACCTCACAAAATATTACATAATATAACATAATATAATTATTTAAGCAAGAGCAAGCGTGCCATCGCTGATAGGTGCTCAAAAGCTGGCTTAGAATTGGCACCAGTAGTAGTAGCAGCTCCTGTAGTAGTATATCTACAACTCATTTAACTACATATAATTACCATATTAAATTTCTGTGCATCCAAAAAAAAATCAAATTCAATAGTTTGGTATTCATGTACGTTAAAACGTCTGAAAAGCAGGTTTTGCAATAAATACAAACCACACAAAATATTATGTTACTACTAAAAAGTCTAGGGCCGAACATAATATAATTATTTAAGCCAGAGCAAGCCTGCCATCACTAATAGGTGCTTAATAGTTGGCTTTGAATGGGCTGCAGTAGTGGTAGCAGCTCCTGTAGTAATATATTTTCAACTCATTTAACTACATATAATTACTATTTAAACTTTTCTACAATCACAAAATTCAAATTCAATAGTTTGGAATTCATGTACGTTAAAACATCTGAAAAGCACGTTTTGCAGTAAATATAAACCTCACAAAATATTACATAATATAACATAATATAATTATTTAAGCAAGAGCAAGCGTGCCATCGCTGATAGGTGCTCAAAAGCTGGCTTAGAATTGGCACCAGTAGTAGTAGCAGCTCCTGTAGTAGTATATCTACAACTCATTTAACTACATATAATTACCATATTAAATTTCTGTGCATCCAAAAAAAAATCAAATTCAATAGTTTGGTATTCATGTACGTTAAAACGTCTGAAAAGCAGGTTTTGCAATAAATACAAACCACACAAAATATTATGTTACTACTAAAAAGTCTAGGGCCGAACATAATATAATTATTTAAGCCAGAGCAAGCCTGCCATCACTAATAGGTGCTTAATAGTTGGCTTTGAATGGGCTGCAGTAGTGGTAGCAGCTCCTGTAGTAATATATTTTCAACTCATTTAACTACGAGTACATATAATTACTATTTAAACTTTTCTACAATCACAAAATTCAAATTCAATAGTTTGGAATTCATGTACGTTAAAACATCTGAAAAGCACGTTTTGCAGTAAATATAAACCACACAAAATATTATTGTACTTCTAAAAGGTCTATGGCTGATCATAATATAATTATTTTAGCCAGAGAGAGTGCCATCACTAATAGGTGCTCAACAGCTGTATTAGAATGGGTTGCAGTAGTAGTAGCAGCTCCTGTAGTAATATATTTTCAACTCATTTAACTACATATAATTACTACCTAAGTATATTAAACTTTTCTACATCCACAAAATTCAAATTCAATAGTTTGGTATTCGTGTACGTTAAAACATCTGAAAAGCACGTTTTGCAGTAAATATAAACCTCACAAAATATTACATAATATAACATAATATAATTATTTAAGCAAGAGCAAGCGTGCCATCGCTGATAGGTGCTCAAAAGCTGGCTTAGAAGTGGCACCAGTAGTAATAGCAGCTCCTGTAGTAGTATATCTACAACTCATTTAACTACATATAATTACCATATTAAATTTCTGTGCATCCAAAAAAAATCAAATTTAATAGTTTGGTATTCATGTACGTTAAAACGTCTGAAAAGCAGGTTTTGCAATAAATACAAACCACACAAAATATTATGTTACTACTAAAAAGTCTAGGGCCGAACATAATATAATTATTTAAGCCAGAGCAAGCCTGCCATCACTAATAGGTGCTTAATAGTTGGCTTTGAATGGGCTGCAGTAGTGGTAGCAGCTCCTGTAGTAATATATTTTCAACTCATTTAACTACGAGTACATATAATTACTATTTAAACTTTTCTACAATCACAAAATTCAAATTCAATAGTTTGGAATTCATGTACGTTAAAACATCTGAAAAGCACGTTTTGCAGTAAATATAAACCACACAAAATATTATTGTACTTCTAAAAGGTCTATGGCTGATCATAATATAATTATTTTAGCCAGAGAGAGTGCCATCACTAATAGGTGCTCAACAGCTGTATTAGAATGGGTTGCAGTAGTAGTAGCAGCTCCTGTAGTAATATATTTTCAACTCATTTAACTACATATAATTACTACCTAAGTATATTAAACTTTTCTACATCCACAAAATTCAAATTCAATAGTTTGGTATTCGTGTACGTTAAAACATCTGAAAAGCACGTTTTGCAGTAAATATAAACCTCACAAAATATTACATAATATAACATAATATAATTATTTAAGCAAGAGCAAGCGTGCCATCGCTGATAGGTGCTCAAAAGCTGGCTTAGAAGTGGCACCAGTAGTAATAGCAGCTCCTGTAGTAGTATATCTACAACTCATTTAACTACATATAATTACCATATTAAATTTCTGTGCATCCAAAAAAAATCAAATTTAATAGTTTGGTATTCATGTACGTTAAAACGTCTGAAAAGCAGGTTTTGCAATAAATACAAACCACACAAAATATTATGTTACTACTAAAAAGTCTAGGGCCGAACATAATATAATTATTTAAGCCAGAGCAAGCCTGCCATCACTAATAGGTGCTTAATAGTTGGCTTTGAATGGGCTGCAGTAGTGGTAGCAGCTCCTGTAGTAATATATTTTCAACTCATTTAACTACGAGTACATATAATTACTATTTAAACTTTTCTACAATCACAAAATTCAAATTCAATAGTTTGGAATTCATGTACGTTCAAACATCTGAAAAGCACGTTTTGCAGTAAATATAAACCACACAAAATATTATTGTACTTCTAAAAGGTCTATGGCTGATCATAATATAATTATTTTAGCCAGAGAGAGTGCCATCACTAATAGGTGCTCAACAGCTGTATTAGAATGGGTTGCAGTAGTAGTAGCAGCTCCTGTAGTAATATATTTTCAACTCATTTAACTACATATAATTACTACCTAAGTATATTAAACTTTTCTACATCCACAAAATTCAAATTCAATAGTTTGGTATTCGTGTACGTTAAAACATCTGAAAAGCACGTTTTGCAGTAAATATAAACCTCACAAAATATTACATAATATAACATAATATAATTATTTAAGCAAGAGCAAGCGTGCCATCGCTGATAGGTGCTCAAAAGCTGGCTTAGAAGTGGCACCAGTAGTAATAGCAGCTCCTGTAGTAGTATATCTACAACTCATTTAACTACATATAATTACCATATTAAATTTCTGTGCATCCAAAAAAAATCAAATTTAATAGTTTGGTATTCATGTACGTTAAAACGTCTGAAAAGCAGGTTTTGCAATAAATACAAACCACACAAAATATTATGTTACTACTAAAAAGTCTAGGGCCGAACATAATATAATTATTTAAGCCAGAGCAAGCCTGCCATCACTAATAGGTGCTTAATAGTTGGCTTTGAATGGGCTGCAGTAGTGGTAGCAGCTCCTGTAGTAATATATTTTCAACTCATTTAACTACATATAATTACTATTTAAACTTTTCTACAATCACAAAATTCAAATTCAATAGTTTGGAATTCATGTACGTTCAAACATCTGAAAAGCACGTTTTGCAGTAAATATAAACCACACAAAATATTATTGTAATACTAAAAACTCCAGTGCCCATCATAATATAATTATTTTAGCGAGAGAGAGTGCCATCACTAATAGGTTATCAACAGCGGGCTTAGAATGGGTTGCAGAAGTAGTAGCGGCTCTTGTAGTAGTACATTTTCAACTCATTTAACTACATATAATTACTATATTAAATTTTTCTGCATTTAAAAATTCAAATTTAACAGTTTGGTATTCATGTGCGTTATAACATCTGAAAAGCACGTTTTGCAGTAAATATAATCCTCACAAAATATTACATAATATAACATAATATAATTATTTAAGCAAGAGCAAGCGTGCCATCGCTGACAGGTGCTCAAGAGCTGGCTTAGAATTCGCACCAGTAGTAGTAGCAGCTCCTGTAGTAGTATATCTACAACTCATTTAACTACATATAATTACCATATTAAATTTCTGTGCATTCAAAAAAAAAATCAAATCCAATAGTTTGGTATTCATGTACGTTAAAACGTCTGAAAAGCAGGTTTTGCAATAAATACAAACCACACAAAATATTATGTTACTACTAAAAAGTCTAGGGCCGAACATAATATAATTATTTAAGCCAGAGCAAGCCTGCCATCACTAATAGGTGCTTAATAGTTGGCTTTGAATGGGCTGCAGTAGTGGTAGCAGCTCTTGTAGTAATATATTTTCAACTCATTTAACTACATATAATTACTATTTAAACTTTTCTACAATCACAAAATTCAAATTCAATAGTTTGGAATTCATGTAGTACGTTAAAACATCTGAAAAGCACGTTTTGCAGTAAATATAAACCACACAAAATATTATTGTAATACTAAAAACTCCAGTGCCCATCATAATATAATTATTTTAGCGAGAGAGAGTGCCATCACTAATAGGTTATCAACAGCGGGCTTAGAATGGGTTGCAGAAGTAGTAGCGGCTCTTGTAGTAGTACATTTTCAACTCATTTAACTACATATAATTACTATATTAAATTTTTCTGCATTTAAAAATTCAAATTTAACAGTTTGGTATTCATGTGCGTTAAAACATCTGAAAAGCACGTTTTGCAGTAAATATAAACCTCACAAAATATTACATAATATAACATAATATAATTATTTAAGCAAGAGCAAGCGTGCCATCGCTGATAGGTGCTCAAAAGCTGGCTTAGAATTGGCACCAGTAGTAGTAGCAGCTCCTGTAGTAGTATATCTACAACTCATTTAACTACATATAATTACCATATTAAATTTCTGTGCATCCAAAAAAAAATCAAATTCAATAGTTTGGTATTCATGTACGTTAAAACGTCTGAAAAGCAGGTTTTGCAATAAATACAAACCACACAAAATATTATGTTACTACTAAAAAGTCTAGGGCCGAACATAATATAATTATTTAAGCCAGAGCAAGCCTGCCATCACTAATAGGTGCTTAATAGTTGGCTTTGAATGGGCTGCAGTAGTGGTAGCAGCTCCTGTAGTAATATATTTTCAACTCATTTAACTACATATAATTACTATTTAAACTTTTCTACAATCACAAAATTCAAATTCAACAGTTTGGAATTCATGTACGTTAAAACATCTGAAAAGCACGTTTTGCAGTAAATATAAACCTCACAAAATATTACATAATATAACATAATATAATTATTTAAGCAAGAGCAAGCGTGCCATCGCTGATAGGTGCTCAAAAGCTGGCTTAGAATTGGCACCAGTAGTAGTAGCAGCTCCTGTAGTAGTATATCTACAACTCATTTAACTACATATAATTACCATATTAAATTTCTGTGCATCCAAAAAAAAATCAAATTCAATAGTTTGGTATTCATGTACGTTAAAACGTCTGAAAAGCAGGTTTTGCAATAAATACAAACCACACAAAATATTATGTTACTACTAAAAAGTCTAGGGCCGAACATAATATAATTATTTAAGCCAGAGCAAGCCTGCCATCACTAATAGGTGCTTAATAGTTGGCTTTGAATGGGCTGCAGTAGTGGTAGCAGCTCCTGTAGTAATATATTTTCAACTCATTTAACTACGAGTACATATAATTACTATTTAAACTTTTCTACAATCACAAAATTCAAATTCAATAGTTTGGAATTCATGTACGTTAAAACATCTGAAAAGCACGTTTTGCAGTAAATATAAACCACACAAAATATTATTGTACTTCTAAAAGGTCTATGGCTGATCATAATATAATTATTTTAGCCAGAGAGAGTGCCATCACTAATAGGTGCTCAACAGCTGTATTAGAATGGGTTGCAGTAGTAGTAGCAGCTCCTGTAGTAATATATTTTCAACTCATTTAACTACATATAATTACTACCTAAGTATATTAAACTTTTCTACATCCACAAAATTCAAATTCAATAGTTTGGTATTCGTGTACGTTAAAACATCTGAAAAGCACGTTTTGCAGTAAATATAAACCTCACAAAATATTACATAATATAACATAATATAATTATTTAAGCAAGAGCAAGCGTGCCATCGCTGATAGGTGCTCAAAAGCTGGCTTAGAAGTGGCACCAGTAGTAATAGCAGCTCCTGTAGTAGTATATCTACAACTCATTTAACTACATATAATTACCATATTAAATTTCTGTGCATCCAAAAAAAATCAAATTTAATAGTTTGGTATTCATGTACGTTAAAACGTCTGAAAAGCAGGTTTTGCAATAAATACAAACCACACAAAATATTATGTTACTACTAAAAAGTCTAGGGCCGAACATAATATAATTATTTAAGCCAGAGCAAGCCTGCCATCACTAATAGGTGCTTAATAGTTGGCTTTGAATGGGCTGCAGTAGTGGTAGCAGCTCCTGTAGTAATATATTTTCAACTCATTTAACTACGAGTACATATAATTACTATTTAAACTTTTCTACAATCACAAAATTCAAATTCAATAGTTTGGAATTCATGTACGTTAAAACATCTGAAAAGCACGTTTTGCAGTAAATATAAACCACACAAAATATTATTGTACTTCTAAAAGGTCTATGGCTGATCATAATATAATTATTTTAGCCAGAGAGAGTGCCATCACTAATAGGTGCTCAACAGCTGTATTAGAATGGGTTGCAGTAGTAGTAGCAGCTCCTGTAGTAATATATTTTCAACTCATTTAACTACATATAATTACTACCTAAGTATATTAAACTTTTCTACATCCACAAAATTCAAATTCAATAGTGTGGTATTCGTGTACGTTAAAACATCTGAAAAGCACGTTTTGCAGTAAATATAAACCTCACAAAATATTACATAATATAACATAATATAATTATTTAAGCAAGAGCAAGCGTGCCATCGCTGATAGGTGCTCAAAAGCTGGCTTAGAAGTGGCACCAGTAGTAATAGCAGCTCCTGTAGTAGTATATCTACAACTCATTTAACTACATATAATTACCATATTAAATTTCTGTGCATCCAAAAAAAATCAAATTTAATAGTTTGGTATTCATGTACGTTAAAACGTCTGAAAAGCAGGTTTTGCAATAAATACAAACCACACAAAATATTATGTTACTACTAAAAAGTCTAGGGCCGAACATAATATAATTATTTAAGCCAGAGCAAGCCTGCCATCACTAATAGGTGCTTAATAGTTGGCTTTGAATGGGCTGCAGTAGTGGTAGCAGCTCCTGTAGTAATATATTTTCAACTCATTTAACTACGAGTACATATAATTACTATTTAAACTTTTCTACAATCACAAAATTCAAATTCAATAGTTTGGAATTCATGTACGTTCAAACATCTGAAAAGCACGTTTTGCAGTAAATATAAACCACACAAAATATTATTGTACTTCTAAAAGGTCTATGGCTGATCATAATATAATTATTTTAGCCAGAGAGAGTGCCATCACTAATAGGTGCTCAACAGCTGTATTAGAATGGGTTGCAGTAGTAGTAGCAGCTCCTGTAGTAATATATTTTCAACTCATTTAACTACATATAATTACTACCTAAGTATATTAAACTTTTCTACATCCACAAAATTCAAATTCAATAGTTTGGTATTCGTGTACGTTAAAACATCTGAAAAGCACGTTTTGCAGTAAATATAAACCTCACAAAATATTACATAATATAACATAATATAATTATTTAAGCAAGAGCAAGCGTGCCATCGCTGATAGGTGCTCAAAAGCTGGCTTAGAAGTGGCACCAGTAGTAATAGCAGCTCCTGTAGTAGTATATCTACAACTCATTTAACTACATATAATTACCATATTAAATTTCTGTGCATCCAAAAAAAATCAAATTTAATAGTTTGGTATTCATGTACGTTAAAACGTCTGAAAAGCAGGTTTTGCAATAAATACAAACCACACAAAATATTATGTTACTACTAAAAAGTCTAGGGCCGAACATAATATAATTATTTAAGCCAGAGCAAGCCTGCCATCACTAATAGGTGCTTAATAGTTGGCTTTGAATGGGCTGCAGTAGTGGTAGCAGCTCCTGTAGTAATATATTTTCAACTCATTTAACTACATATAATTACTATTTAAACTTTTCTACAATCACAAAATTCAAATTCAATAGTTTGGAATTCATGTACGTTCAAACATCTGAAAAGCACGTTTTGCAGTAAATATAAACCACACAAAATATTATTGTAATACTAAAAACTCCAGTGCCCATCATAATATAATTATTTTAGCGAGAGAGAGTGCCATCACTAATAGGTTATCAACAGCGGGCTTAGAATGGGTTGCAGAAGTAGTAGCGGCTCTTGTAGTAGTACATTTTCAACTCATTTAACTACATATAATTACTATATTAAATTTTTCTGCATTTAAAAATTCAAATTTAACAGTTTGGTATTCATGTGCGTTATAACATCTGAAAAGCACGTTTTGCAGTAAATATAATCCTCACAAAATATTACATAATATAACATAATATAATTATTTAAGCAAGAGCAAGCGTGCCATCGCTGACAGGTGCTCAAGAGCTGGCTTAGAATTCGCACCAGTAGTAGTAGCAGCTCCTGTAGTAGTATATCTACAACTCATTTAACTACATATAATTACCATATTAAATTTCTGTGCATTCAAAAAAAAAATCAAATCCAATAGTTTGGTATTCATGTACGTTAAAACGTCTGAAAAGCAGGTTTTGCAATAAATACAAACCACACAAAATATTATGTTACTACTAAAAAGTCTAGGGCCGAACATAATATAATTATTTAAGCCAGAGCAAGCCTGCCATCACTAATAGGTGCTTAATAGTTGGCTTTGAATGGGCTGCAGTAGTGGTAGCAGCTCTTGTAGTAATATATTTTCAACTCATTTAACTACATATAATTACTATTTAAACTTTTCTACAATCACAAAATTCAAATTCAATAGTTTGGAATTCATGTAGTACGTTAAAACATCTGAAAAGCACGTTTTGCAGTAAATATAAACCACACAAAATATTATTGTAATACTAAAAACTCCAGTGCCCATCATAATATAATTATTTTAGCGAGAGAGAGTGCCATCACTAATAGGTTATCAACAGCGGGCTTAGAATGGGTTGCAGAAGTAGTAGCGGCTCTTGTAGTAGTACATTTTCAACTCATTTAACTACATATAATTACTATATTAAATTTTTCTGCATTTAAAAATTCAAATTTAACAGTTTGGTATTCATGTGCGTTAAAACATCTGAAAAGCACGTTTTGCAGTAAATATAAACCTCACAAAATATTACATAATATAACATAATATAATTATTTAAGCAAGAGCAAGCGTGCCATCGCTGACAGGTGCTCAAAAGCTGGCTTAGAATTGGCACCAGTAGTAGTAGCAGCTCCTGTAGTAGTATATCTACAACTCATTTAACTACATATAATTACCATATTAAATTTCTGTGCATCCAAAAAAAAATCAAATTCAATAGTTTGGTATTCATGTACGTTAAAACGTCTGAAAAGCAAGTTTTGCAATAAATACAAACCACACAAAATATTATGTTACTACTAAAAAGTCTAGGGCCGAACATAATATAATTATTTAAGCCAGAGCAAGCCTGCCATCACTAATAGGTGCTTAATAGTTGGCTTTGAATGGGCTGCAGTAGTGGTACCAGCTCCTGTAGTAATATATTTTCAACTCATTTAACTACATATAATTACTATTTAAACTTTTCTACAATCACAAAATTCAAATTCAATAGTTTGGAATTCATGTAGTACGTTAAAACATCTGAAAAGCACGTTTTGCAGTAAATATAAACCACACAAAATATTATTGTAATACTAAAAACTCCAGTGCCCATCATAATATAATTATTTTAGCGAGAGAGAGTGCCATCACTAATAGGTTATCAACAGCGGGCTTAGAATGGGTTGCAGAAGTAGTAGCGGCTCTTGTAGTAGTACATTTTCAACTCATTTAACTACATATAATTACTATATTAAATTTTTCTGCATTTAAAAATTCAAATTTAACAGTTTGGTATTCATGTGCGTTAAAACATCTGAAAAGCACGTTTTGCAGTAAATATAAACCTCACAAAATATTACATAATATAACATAATATAATTATTTAAGCAAGAGCAAGCGTGCCATCGCTGACAGGTGCTCAAAAGCTGGCTTAGAATTGGCACCAGTAGTAGTAGCAGCTCCTGTAGTAGTATATCTACAACTCATTTAACTACATATAATTACCATATTAAATTTCTGTGCATCCAAAAAAAAATCAAATCCAATAGTTTGGTATTCATGTACGTTAAAACGTCTGAAAAGCAGGTTTTGCAATAAATACAAACCACACAAAATATTATGTTACTACTAAAAAGTCTAGGGCCGAACATAATATAATTATTTAAGCCAGAGCAAGCCTGCCATCACTAATAGGTGCTTAATAGTTGGCTTTGAATGGGCTGCAGTAGTGGTACCAGCTCCTGTAGTAATATATTGTCAACTCATTTAACTACATATAATTACTATTTAAACTTTTCTACAATCACAAAATTCAAATTCTATAGTTTGGAATTCATGTAGTACGTTAAAACATCTGAAAAGCACGTTTTGCAGTAAATATAAACCACACAAAATATTATTGTAATACTAAAAACTCCAGTGCCCATCATAATATAATTATTTTAGCGAGAGAGAGTGCCATCACTAATAGGTTATCAACAGCGGGCTTAGAATGGGTTGCAGAAGTAGTAGCGGCTCTTGTAGTAGTACATTTTCAACTCATTTAACTACATATAATTACTATATTAAATTTTTCTGCATTTAAAAATTCAAATTTAACAGTTTGGTATTCATGTGCGTTAAAACATCTGAAAAGCACGTTTTGCAGTAAATATAAACCTCACAAAATATTACATAATATAACATAATATAATTATTTAAGCAAGAGCAAGCGTGCCATCGCTGACAGGTGCTCAAAAGCTGGCTTAGAATTGGCACCAGTAGTAGTAGCAGCTCCTGTAGTAGTATATCTACAACTCATTTAACTACATATAATTACCATATTAAATTTCTGTGCATCCAAAAAAAAAAATCAAATTCAATAGTTTGGTATTCATGTACGTTAAAACGTCTGAAAAGCAGGTTTTGCAATAAATACAAACCACACAAAATATTATGGTACTACTAAAAAGTCTAGGGCCGAACATAATATAATTATTTAAGCCAGAGCAAGCCTGCCATCACTAATAGGTGCTTAATAGTTGGCTTTGAATGGGCTGCAGTAGTGGTAGCAGCTCCTGTAGTAATATATTTTCAACTCATTTAACTACATATAATTACTATTTAAACTTTTCTACAATCACAAAATTCAAATTCAATAGTTTGGAATTCATGTACGTTAAAACATCTGAAAAGCACGTTTTGCAGTAAATATAAACCACACAAAATATTATTGTAATACTAAAAACTCCAGTGCCCATCATAATATAATTATTTTAGCGAAAGAGAGTGCCATCACTAATAGGTTATCAACAGCGGGCTTAGAATGGGTTGCAGAAGTAGTAGCGGCTCTTGTAGTAGTACATTTCCAACTCATTTAACTACATATAATTACTATATTAAATTTTTCTGCATTTAAAAATTCAAATTTAACAGTTTGGTATTCATGTGCGTTATAACATCTGAAAAGCACGTTTTGCAGTAAATATAAACCTCACAAAATATTACATAATATAACATAATATAATTATTTAAGCAAGAGCAAGCGTGCCATCGCTGATAGGTGTTCAAAAGCTGGCTTAGAATTGGCACCAGTAGTAGTAGCAGCTCCTGTAGTAGTATATCTACAACTCATTTAACTACATATAATTACCATATTAAATTTCTGTGCATCCAAAAAAAAATCAAATTCAATAGTTTGGTATTCATGTACGTTAAAACGTCTGAAAAGCAAGTTTTGCAATAAATACAAACCACACAAAATATTATGGTACTACTAAAAAGTCTAGGGCCGAACATAATATAATTATTTAAGCCAGAGCAAGCCTGCCATCACTAATAGGTGCTTAATAGTTGGCTTTGAATGGGCTGCAGTAGTGGTAGCAGCTCCTGTAGTAATATATTTTCAACTCATTTAACTACATATAATTACTATTTAAACTTTTCTACAATCACAAAATTCAAATTCAATAGTTTGGAATTCATGTACGTTAAAACATCTGAAAAGCACGTTTTGCAGTAAATATAAACCTCACAAAATATTACATAATATAACATAATATAATTATTTAAGCAAGAGCAAGCGTGCCATCGCTGATAGGTGCTCAAAAGCTGGCTTAGAATTGGCACCAGTAGTAGTAGCAGCTCCTGTAGTAGTATATCTACAACTTATTTAACTACATATAATTACCATATTAAATTTCTGTGCATCCAAAAAAAAAATCAAATTCAATAGTTTGGTATTCATTTACGTTAAAACGTCTGAAAAGCAGGTTTTGCAATAAATACAAACCACACAAAATATTATGTTACTACTAAAAAGTCTAGGGCCGAACATAATATAATTATTTAAGCCAGAGCAAGCCTGCCATCACTAATAGGTGCTTAATAGTTGGCTTTGAATGGGCTGCAGTAGTGGTAGCAGCTCCTGTAGTAATATATTTTCAACTCATTTAACTACGAGTACATATAATTACTATTTAAACTTTTCTACAATCACAAAATTCAAATTCAATAGTTTGGAATTCATGTACGTTAAAACATCTGAAAAGCACGTTTTGCAGTAAATATAAACCACACAAAATATTATTGTACTTCTAAAACGTCTATGGCTGATCATAATATAATTATTTTAGCCAGAGAGAGTGTCATCACTAATAGGTGCTCAACAGCTGTATTAGAATGGGTTGCAGTAGTAGTAGCAGCTCCTGTAGTAATATATTTTCAACTCATTTAACTACATATAATTACTACCTAAGTATATTAAACTTTTCTACATCCACAAAATTCAAATTCAGTAGTTTGGTATTCGTGTACGTTAAAACATCTGAAAAGCACGTTTTGCAGAAAATATAAACCTCACAAAATATTACATAATATAACATAATATAATTATTTAAGCAAGAGCAAGCGTGCCATCGCTGATAGGTGCTCAAAAGCTGGCTTAGAATTGGCACCAGTAGTAGTAGCAGCTCCTGTAGTAGTATATCTACAACTCATTTAACTACATATAATTACCATATTAAATTTCTGTGCATCCAAAAAAAAATCAAATTCAATAGTTTGGTATTCATGTACGTTAAAACGTCTGAAAAGCATGTTTTGCAATAAATACAAACCACACAAAATATTATGTTACTACTAAAAAGTCTAGGGCCGAACATAATATAATTATTTAAGCCAGAGCAAGCCTGCCATCACTAATAGGTGCTTAATAGTTGGCTTTGAATGGGCTGCAGTAGTGGTAGCAGCTCCTGTAGTAATATATTTTCAACTCATTTAACTACATATAATTACTATTTAAACTTTTCTACAATCACAAAATTCAAATTCAATAGTTTGGAATTCATGTACGTTCAAACATCTGAAAAGCACGTTTTGCAGTAAATATAAACCACACAAAATATTATTGTAATACTAAAAACTCCAGTGCCCATCATAATATAATTATTTTAGCGAGAGAGAGTGCCATCAC
The DNA here is from genome assembly GCA_940337035.1 of Agriotes lineatus. NCBI lineage: Eukaryota > Metazoa > Arthropoda > Insecta > Coleoptera > Elateridae > Agriotes > Agriotes lineatus. The sequence continues at coordinate 19,792 of CALNHX010005150.1, forward strand.
TAACAGGTTATCAACAGCGGGCTTAGAATGGGTTGCAGAAGTAGTAGCGGCTCTTGTAGTAGTACATTTTCAACTCATTTAACTACATATAATTACTATATTAAATTTTTCTGCATTTAAAAATTCAAATTTAACAGTTTCGTATTCATGTGCGTTATAACATCTGAAAAGCACGTTTTGCAGTAAATATAAACCTCACAAAATATTACATAATATAACATAATATAATTATTTAAGCAAGAGCAAGCGTGCCATCGCTGATAGGTGCTCAAAAGCTGGCTTAGAATTTTCACCAGTAGTAGTAGCAGCTCCTGTAGTAGTATATCTACAACTCATTTAACTACATATAATTACGATATTAAATTTCTGTGCATCTAAAAAAAAATCAAATTCAATAGTTTGGTATTCATGTACGTTAAAACGTCTGAAAAGCAGGTTTTGCAATAAATACAAACCACACAAAATATTATGGTACTACTAAAAAGTCTAGGGCCGAACATAATATAATTATTTAAGCCAGAGCAAGCCTGCCATCACTAATAGGTGCTTAATAGTTGGCTTTGAATGGGCTGCAGTAGTGGTAGCAGCTCCTGTAGTAATATATTTTCAACTCATTTAACTACATATAATTACTATTTAAACTTTTCTACAATCACAAAATTCAAATTCAATAGTTTGGAATTCATGTAGTACGTTAAAACATCTGAAAAGCACGTTTTGCAGTAAATATAAACCACACAAAATATTATTGTAATACTAAAAACTCCAGTGCCCATCATAATATAATTATTTTAGCGAGAGAGAGTGCCATCACTAATAGGTTATCAACATCGGGCTTAGAATGGGTTGCAGAAGTAGTAGCGGCTCTTGTAGTAGTACATTTTCAACTCATTTAACTACATATAATTACTATATTAAATTTTTCTGCATTTAAAAATTCAAATTTAACAGTTTGGTATTCATGTGCGTTAAAACATCTGAAAAGCACGTTTTGCAGTAAATATAAACCTCACAAAAAATTACATAATATAACATAATATAATTATTTAAGCAAGAGCAAGCGTGCCATCGCTGATAGGTGCTCAAAAGCTGCTTAGAATTGGCACCAGTAGTAGTAGCAGCTCCTGTAGTAGTATATCTACAACTCATTTAACTACATATAATTACCATATTAAATTTCTGTGCATCCAAAAAAAAATCAAATTCAATAGTTTGGTATTCATGTACGTTAAAACGTCTGAAAAGCAGGTTTTGCAATAAATACAAACCACACAAAATATTATGGTACTAGTTACTAAAAAGTCTAGGGCCGAACATCACTAATAGGTGCTTAATAGTTGGCTTTGAATGGGCTGCAGTAGTGGTAGCAGCTCCTGTAGTAGTATATCTACAACTCATTTAACTACATATAATTACCATATTAAATTTCTGTGCATCAAAAAAAAAATCAAATTCAATAGTTTGGTATTCATGTAAGTTAAAACGTCTGAAAAGCAGGTTTTGCAATAAATACAAACCACACAAAATATTATGGTACTACTAAAAAGTCTAGGGCCGTACATAATATAATTATTTAAGCCAGAGCAAGCCTGCCATCACTAATAGGTGCTTAATAGTTGGCTTTGAATGGGCTGCAGTAGTGGTAGCAGCTCCTGTAGTAATATATTTTCAACTCATTTAACTACATATAATTACTATTTAAACTTTTCTACAATCACAAAATTCAAATTCAATAGTTTGGAATTCATGTACGTTAAAACATCTGAAAAGCACGTTTTGCAGTAAATATAAACCTCACAAAATATTACATAATATAACATAATATAATTATTTAAGCAAGAGCAAGCGTGCCATCGCTGATAGGTGCTCAAAAGCTGGCTTAGAATTGGCACCAGTAGTAGTAGCAGCTCCTGTAGTAGTATATCTACAACTCATTTAACTACATATAATTACCATATAAAATTTCTGTGCATCCAAAAAAAATCAAATTCAATAGTTTGGTATTCATGTACGTTAAAACGTCTGAAAAGCAGGTTTTGCAATAAATACAAACCACACAAAATATTATGTTACTACTAAAAAGTCTAGGGCCGAACATAATATAATTATTTAAGCCAGAGCAAGCCTGCCATCACTAATAGGTGCTTAATAGTTGGCTTTGAATGGGCTGCAGTAGTGGTAGCAGCTCCTGTAGTAATATATTTTCAACTCATTTAACTACATATAATTACTATTTAAACTTTTCTACAATCACAAAATTCAAATTCAATAGTTTGGAATTCATGTAGTACGTTAAAACATCTGAAAAGCACGTTTTGCAGTAAATATAAACCACACAAAATATTATTGTAATACTAAAAACTCCAGTGCCCATCATAATATAATTATTTTAGCGAGAGAAAGTGCCATCACTAATAGGTTATCAACAGCGGGCTTAGAATGGGTTGCAGAAGTAGTAGCGGCTCTTGTAGTAGTACATTTTCAACTCATTTAACTACATATAATTACTATATGAAATTTTTCTGCATTTAAAAATTCAAATTTAACAGTTTGGTATTCATGTGCGTTATAACATCTGAAAAGCACGTTTTGCAGTAAATATAAACCTCACAAAATATTATTGTACTTCTAAAACGTCTATGGCTGATCATAATATAATTATTTTAGCCAGAGAGAGTGCCATCACTAATAGGTGCTCAACAGCTGTATTAGAATGGGTAGCAGTAGTAGTAGCAGCTCCTGTAGTAATATATTTTCAACTCATTTAACTACATATAATTACTACCTAAGTATATTAAACTTTTTTACATCCACAAAATTCAAATTCAATAGTTTGGTATTCGTGTACGTTAAAACATCTGAAAAGCACGTTTTGCAGTAAATATAAACCTCACAAAATATTACATAATATAACATAATATAATTATTTAAGCAAGAGCAAGCGTGCCATCGCTGATAGGTGCTCAAAAGCTGGCTTAGAATTGGCACCAGTAGTAGTAGCAGCTCCTGTAGTAGTATATCTACAACTCATTTAACTACATATAGTTACCATATTAAATTTCTGTGCATCCAAAAAAAATCAAATTCAATAGTTTGGTATTCATGTACGTTTAAACGTCTGAAAAGCAGGTTTTGCAATAAATACAAACCACACAAAATATTATGTTACTACTAAAAAGTCTAGGGCCGAACATAATATAATTATTTAAGCCAGAGCAAGCCTGCCATCACTAATAGGTGCTTAATAGTTGGCTTTGAATGGGCTGCAGTAGTGGTAGCAGCTCCTGTAGTAATATATTTTCAACTCATTTAACTACATATAATTACTATTTAAACTTTTCAACAATCACAAAATTCAAATTCAATAGTTTGGAATTCATGTACGTTCAAACATCTGAAAAGCACGTTTTGCAGTAAATATAAACCACACAAAATATTATTGTAATACTAAAAACTCCAGTGCCCATCATAATATAATTATTTTAGCGAGAGAGAGTGCCATCACTAATAGGTTATCAACAGCGGGCTTAGAATGGGTTGCAGAAGTAGTAGCGGCTCTTGTAGTAGTACATTTGCAACTCATTTAACTACATATAATTACTATATTAAATTTTTCTGCATTTAAAAATTCAAATTTAACAGTTTGGTATTCATGTGCGTTATAACGTCTGAAAAGCACGTTTTGCAGTAAATATAAACCATACAAAATATTATTGTAATACTAAAAACTCCAGTGCCGATCATAATATAATTATTTTAGCCACAGCAAGCGTGCCATGACTAATAGGTGCTCAATTGCTGGGTTAGAATGGGTTGCAGTAGTAGTAGCAGCTTCTGTAGTGGAATATTTTAAACTCATTTAACATCATATAATTACCACATTAAATTTAACTGCATCCAAAAAATTCAAATTTAATAGTTTGGTATTCGTGTACGTTAAAACGTTAGAAAAGCACGTTTTCTAGTAAATATAAACCACACAAAATATTATTGTACTTCTAAAACGTCTATGGCTGATCATAATATAATTATTTTAGCCAGAGAGAGTGCCATCACTAATAGGTGCTCAACAGCTGTATTAGAATGGGTTGCAGTAGTAGTAGCAGCTCCTGTAGTAATATATTTTCAACTAATTTAACTACATATAATTACTACCTAAGTATATTAAACTTTTCTACATCCACAAAATTCAAATTCAATAGTTTGGTATTCGTGTACGTTAAAACATCTGAAAAGCACGTTTTGCAGTAAATATAAACCTCACAAAATATTACATAATATAATTATTTAAGCAAGAGCAAGCGTGCCATTGCTGATAGGTGCTCAAAAGCTGGCTTAGAATTGGCACCAGTAGTAGTAGCAGCTCCTGTAGTAGTATATCTACAACTCATTTAACTACATATAATTACCATATTAAATTTCTGTGCATAAAAAAAAAAATCAAATTCAATAGTTTGGTATTCATGTACGTTAAAACGTCTGAAAAGCAGGTTTTGCAATAAATACAAACCACACAAAATATTATGGTACTACTAAAAAGTCTAGGGCCGAACATAATATAATTATTTAAGCCAGAGCAAGCCTGCCATGACTAATAGGTGCTTAATAGTTGGCTTTGAATGGGCTGCAGTAGTGGTAACAGCTCCTGTAGTAATATATTTTCAACTCATTTAACTACATATAATTACTATTTAAACTTTTCTACAATCACAAAATTCAAATTCAATAGTTTGGTATTCATGTACGTTAAAACGTCTGAAAAGCAGGTTTTGCAATAAATACAAACCACACAAAATATTATGGTACTACTAAAAAGTCTAGGGCCGAACATAATATAATTATTTAAGCCAGAGCAAGCCTGCCATGACGAATAGGTGCTTAATAGTTGGCTTTGAATGGGCTGCAGTAGTGGTAGCAGCTCCTGTAGTAATATATTTTCAACTCATTTAACTACATATAATTACTATTTAAACTTTTCTACAATCACAAAATTCAAATTCAATAGTTTGCAATTCATGTACGTTAAAACATCTGAAAAACAAGTTTTGCAGTAAATATAAACCACACAAAATATTATTGTACTTCAAAAACGTCTATGGCTGATCATAATATAATTATTTTAGCCAGAGAGAGTGCCATCACTAATAGGTGCTCAACAGCTGTATTAGAATGGGTTGCAGTAGTAGTAGCGGCTCCTGTAGTAATATATTTTCAACTCATTTAACTACATATAATTACTACCTAAGTATATTAAACTTTTCTACATCTACAAAGTTCAAATTCAATAGTTTGGTATTCATGTACGTTGAAACATCTGAAAAGCACGTTTTGCAGTAAATATAAACCTCACAAAATATTACATAATATAACATAATATAATTATTTAAGCAAGAGCTAGCGTGCCATCGCTGATAGGTGCTCAAAAGCTGGCTTAGAATTGGCACCAGCAGTAGTAGCAGCTCCTGTAGTAATATATTTTCAACTCATTTAACTACATATAATTACTACCTAAGTATATTAAACTTTTCTACATCCACAAAATTCAAATTCAATAGTTTGGTATTCATGTACGTTAAAACATCTGAAAAGCACGTTTTGCAGTAAATATAAACCTCACAAAATATTACATAATATAACATAATATAATTATTTAAGCAAGAGCAAGCGTGCCATCTCTGATAGGTGCTCAAAAGCTGGCTTAGAATTGGCACCAGTAGTAGTAGCAGCTCCTGTAGTAGTATATCTACAACTCATTTAACTACATATAATTACCATATTAAATTTCTGTGCATCCAAAAAAAATCAAATTCAATAGTTTGGTATTCATGTACGTTAAAACGTCTGAAAAGCAGGTTTTGCAATAAATACAAACCACACAAAATATTATGTTACTACTAAAAAGTCTAGGGCCGAACATAATATAATTATTTAAGCCAGAGCAAGATTGCCATCACTAATAGGTGCTTAATAGTTGGCTTTGAATGGGCTGCAGTAGTGGTAGCAGCTCCTGTAGTAGTATATCTACAACTCATTTAACTACATATAATTACTATTTAAACTTTTCTACAATCACAAAATTCAAATTCAATAGTTTGGAATTCATGTACGTTAAAACATCTGAAAAGCACGTTTTGCAGTAAATATAAACCACACAAAATATTATTGTAATACTAAAAACTCCAGTGCCCATCATAATATAATTATTTTAGCGAGAGAGAGTGCCATCACTAATAGGTTATCAACAGCGGGCTTAGAATGGGTTGCAGAAGTAGTAGCGGCTCTTGTAGTAGTACATTTTCAACTCAGTTAACTACATATAATTACTATATTAAATTTTTCTGCATCCAAGAATTCAAATTTAACAGTTTAGTATTTATGTGCGTTATAACGTTTGAAAATCACGTTTTGCAGTAAATATAAACCACACAAAATATTACATAATATAACATAATATAATTATTTAAGCAAGAGCAAGCGTTTTGCAGTAAATATAAACTACACAAAATATTATAGTACTTCTAAGACGTCTATGGTCGATCGCAATATAATTAATTTAGCCAGAGAGAGTGCCGTTACTAATAGGTGCTCAATAGCTGGTTTAGAATGGGTTGCAGTAGTAGTAGCAGCTCCTGTAGTGGTATATTTACAACTCATTTAACTACTTACATATAATTACCATATTACATTTTTCATGTACGTTAAAACGTCTGAAAAGCAGGTTTTGCAATAAATATCCACACAAAACATTATGGTACTACTAAAAAGTCTAGGGCCGAACATAATATGATTATTTAAGCCAGAGCAAGCGTGCCATCACTAATAAGTGCTTAATAGCTGGCTTTGAATGGGCTGCAGTAGTGGTAGCAGCTCCTGTAGTAATATATTTTCAACTCATTTAACTACATATAATTACTATATTAAACTTTTCTACATCCACAAAATTCAAATTTAATAGTTTGGTATTCGTGTACATTAAAACATCTGAAAAACACGTTTTGCAGTAAATATAAACTACACAAAATATTATAGTACTTCTAAAACGTCTATGGCCGATCATATAGTATATTGTGTCACAAGGGCAGAAAACGAGCATTAGCAGCCCACGGGTATTAGCTGCATGAGCGAGCGAAGCGAAGCGAGGGCAGCTGAAAGCTAAGGGCTGCTAATGCATTTTCTGCATGTGTGACACACAACTGTTTTTTGCCTAGCATTAAAAAAAATAGAAAAATAAATACAAACGGAATTTAATAAGAAACTTAAGTACTAACAATTTACGAATTTATTTACTATAATAATTAATGTTAATTATCCCTTGAGCACAATTATGTATAGTAATATCAAGATTTGTAGGAATTTGGTAAGTGTTCGAAGTGCTAGTAGCGTGGTGACTTTGTTCTATAGATGAAGTTGGTTCATTGGAATTATCTAGCTTAACTGGTATTTCATTTATTTGGTCGGAAATATTTAACACTTCAATGCTGTTATTTTTGCTAGTACTAGGCTGCTGTTCTTGGTTTGTCAAGATTTTTTGAGAAATGTTAATCTTATTCGATAAGCAGTCATCGATACATCCTTCTGCAACTGCAGAAGAACGCCAACCTCCATGTTTTTTAAGTGTAAGCAAATCACTCCCAGAGTTCGCTAGTAGGGTTGCAGAACTACGGTGGAAGCAATGTCCCGTGTATGTACTAGGTTCAGATAGTTTCAAAAAAGTGGCTATTTTGCTTGGAATTTTGCTAAATACATTTTTTCCGGTTGTACTGTACATTTATTGTTTTTTGTAATAAATGAATAGGCGATTGTGTGGAGTGTGGGTAGGCCTAAGAGAAACATATTTGTTGTATATTGTAAGTAGATTCAATCCATCAACTGTTTTGTTTGTGACTGTAAACGTTCTTGTAATATTATTTTTTGTTTCTGGAACTGTAACAATCAATACGTCTCCTCTATTATCTATGTGGTCAAGTTTCATATTCAACAACTCATTTCGACGACAAGCTCCGTATCGTCCCATAATAAGAGAAACCTACAATGCAATGTTAATAAAACATAAAATTAATTTATCTTAATTTATTTTTTTACCTTTATCATAAGATATTCTGAATCATCTGCCTCCTTAAAAAATTGAATGCATTGTTCTTGAGTCAAAGTTTTAGACTTTTTGGGCAGGTAATTTACAGAATTTTGTTTCAAAAATGCTCGAACTTTATGAAAATTATCAAAATTTATATTTTCCTTGACTTTAAAAGTGCTTTTCAACATTGAAAATTCAGACCATAGTGTACCTGCATTTCCAATCTTTGATCTGTCCCATAGATAAGCAAGTAATACATTTTCTGTTAAGTATTTTGCTTTTTTATTCGTTTTCCAGTTATTGAATAATTCATAGTACTTTTCGTACCGTTCTCTTGACTTTGTAGGTAACAAATTCAGAGAAATTTTACTAGCTTCCTCTTGCAAGTCCGGTGGAGTATTCGTAAATTCTTCGTCATTGTCTGGATTGCCATTCATTTTCACTTACTCGCTGAATTACTATTATTCAGAACTTACTGTTATTTTACACTTTTATTGTCTGTTTTGATTCCAAACTTTGATTTAAACTGACATTTAATGAAATAGTATATTGTATGTTAAGAGCTGAAAGTGCATTCTTGCCGCTTGCGCATGAATATTGCTGGTTGAGGCAAAGCCGAAACCAGCAATCATGCAAAAGCGGCAAGCGCACTTTTAGCTCGAAACATACATACTATTTTTTCGACGACTGAGCATATTATTAAAGAAAAATATCAAATTTCATTTTATCGCAAAAATTAATTGACAATCAAGTTAACATTACTCGCGCAGTCTATTAGACATGTGACACGATTATTTCGACAAATGACGGGCGTTGTCAAGGAAACATTCGGACTTGGCTACCTATTTTGTTCACGCGGAAACCCAAAACGCTCGGCGAGCGGCAAAGTGATGAAAACGCACGCTCAGCGGCAAATGTCAACTTTCTGTTGTCATATGACAGTGAGAAAAATCTACTATCGATGTCAGTCGTCGAAAAAATTATGTGAAACATCAAAGCACTCAAATGACAGTCAAAGGTGTCTAGATTGTAAAAAACTTCAAAATCGTGTTGTTATAAGTTTAGCGGCCCAAGGGACGATAAACATTACTTTCGGTCACATTTTTAGGGTCAATATGATTCATTTTCGTATATGGTAGGCGAAAAATATAATTAATTTAGCCAGAGAGAGTGCCGTCACTAATAGGTGCTCAACAGCTGGCTTGGAATGGGTTGCAATAGTTGTAGCAACCCCTGTAGTGGTATATTTACAACTCATTTAACTAGGTACATATAATTACCATATTAAATTTTGCTGCATAAAAAAAAATTAAATTGAATAGTTTGGTATTCATGTAAGTTAAAACGTCTGAAAAGCACCTTTTGCAGTAAATATAAAGCTCACAAAAGATTATTGTGCTACTAAAAGGTTTAAGGCCGAACATAATATAATTACTTAAGCCAGAGTAAGCGTGCCATCACTAATAGGTGCTTAATAGCTGGCGCTTTGAATGGGATGCAGTAGTAGTAGCAGCTCCTGTAGTAGTATATTTACAACTCATTTAACTACATATAATTACTACATTAAACTTTTCTACATCCGCAAAATTCAAATTGAATAGTTTGGTATTCATGTACGGTTAAACGTCTGAAAAGCACGTTTTGCAGTAAATATAAACCACACAAAATATTATTGTACTTCTAAAAGGTCTAGGGCCAATCATAATATAATTATTTCAGCCAGAGAGGGTGTCACCACTAATAGGTGCTCAACAGCTGGCTTAGAATGGGTTGCAGTAGTAGTAGCAGCTCCTGTAGAAATATATTTTCAACTCATTTAACTAGATATAATTACTATATTAAACTTTTCTACATCCACAAAATTCAAATTCAATAGTTTCGTATTCATGTACGTTAAAACATCTGAAAAGCACGTTTTGCAGTAAATATAAACTACACAAAATATTATAGTACTTCTGAAACGTCTATGGCCGATCATAATATAATTAATTTAGCCAGAGAGGATGCCGTCACTAACAGGTGGTCAACAGCTGGCTTAGAATGGGTTGAAGTAGTAGTAGCAGCTCCTGTAGTGGTATAATTACAACTCATTTAGCTACATATAATTACCATATTAAATTTTTCTGCATCCAAAAATTTCAAATTCAATAGTTTGGTATTCATGTACGTTAAAACGACTGAAAAGCAGTTTTTGCAATAAATATAAACCACACAAAATATTATGGTACTATGTTACGGTATTAAAACAACTTTACGACACCCACCCAAGGTGAGCATCGCACCACGGAATCAGTCCTGGAAAACTGGCACACTTGCCCTGAGATTTGCTAAAAACAGACTAAAGGCCACGGCTGGAACGCTCAGGGAGTCGGGCGTGAGTCACACGATACGTTCTGGGCAAGCGTGTTGAGGCATATATATAGGGTACGTCAAAATTATGAGGGCGCCACCAAACCTGACTTTAAATGGGCTCGGGTAACCGGGCTTGGACGGTTAGACGAGGCAACAAGTACGCTAGTTACTACCTGATACGGGTACTCGAGAAGTATCGAACTCGGATGAAAAAATCGATAATTTGAGGTTTGAAACGTTAGTTTGGGTTTGTGCTGCCACTGCGGGGGCGGCTGTTCCACTTACCTGCACACTCCACTACTCAGAGGTCGTCGTACATCTAATCGTGACACTAGCTGTTTATTCTGAAAAAGTAAAGCATGCAGGGGTTGTACACAGTAATAAATCCCGGGCTTGCACAATTGTTTATTGAATGACGTTATACAAGATCAAGCAACGAATGGGTCACCATACTAAACCTAGGGCTTAACGTAGACCCCAGCTGGAGGTAATCGCACTATAACTAAAGCGTACAAATGTTACACACAAAAACAATATCCAAATAGAATATTAAGAAAGCGTTCGAAACGCTTAAAATTAGCAACGCAGCGAAAGTCAATGTTTGCACAGTTACAAACTAAGGATGTACTACTGAATGAATGCGACCAAAGTCGATCGCTTACACGGCACATTCGCGTAAAAGGGGTCACTAAGTTACATAATCTTTTTAAATGGTACCTGGTATTTATTCTGGACTTTTCCTTAGCAGTGCGGGTGGCAGTCAGCAGCGCCTGCATTTGCAAGCACATCTACTTGGGCAAAGACTCCGCCGAATAATGGCGTATCATTTCAATGTAGTCACTCACGTGGGATTGGTGTAACCGAAACGTATGGGCATTATTCACGTCCTGCAGCGAGTCCCCAACAACTTGTAGGAATGAAAGAACCACTTCTTTTCACGACATGGCCGGACGTAGCCCTCAATAACAACGCCAAGGAAAACGCTCTTACAAAACGGCACGTGCGTCACACACAAGAGCTTCCTGCCGACCTCCTTGATCAATGGCCTGAGTTGAACTGCCGAGCAAGAAGCGTTACGACGCTCGAAGTGGCGTGAGCCAAAATGGCGTTACCACGTGACTCTCGACAGCCAATGGCGATGCGCCCAATAAAACAAATTCGTTCCGGTGACAAAGAGAGGCGAGGCCTCGCAGTCGCACCAACAGCGTAATTTCTAGAAGGTTCGAAAATCTTGCGAGCGTTAACACACGGCTGTCAAAGTACCAACAAAGGGGTGCCCCAGATGACGAGAAATACTGCGCTTGAAGCCAAATATGTGCAAAATCATTATTATGGAATTAGGCAATGAAGCCAAATAAGTAACTAAAAGGGTTTAACATACGGGCACGCTGCCCTGAAGCCTAGGTGGCTAATTAAAATACAAAATGACCTGACAACTACTAAAAAGTCTTAGGCCGAACATAATATAATTATTTAAGCCAGAACAAGCGTGCCATCACTAATAGGTGCTTAATAGCTGGCTTTGAATGGGATGCAGTAGTAGTAGCAGCTATTGTAGTAGTATATTTACAACTCATTTAACTACATGTAATTACTATATTATATTTTGCTGCATCCAAAAAATTCAAATTTAATAGTTTGGCATTAATGTATTTTAAACCGTCTGAAAAGCACGTTTTGCAAGAAATATAAACCACACAAAATATTATTGTACTACTGAAAGATCTAGGGCCGAACATAATATAATTATTTAAGCCAGAGCAAGCTTGCCATCATTAATAGGTGCTCTATAGCTGGCTTAGAATGGGCTGCAGTAGTAGTAGCAGCTCCTGTATTAGTATATTTACAACTTATTTAACTACATATAATTACTATATTAAATTTTTCTGCATCCAAATAATTCAAATTCAATACTTTGGTATTCATGTACGTTAAACAGTCTGAAAAGCACGTTTTGCAATAAATATAAACCACACAAAATATAATTGTACTACTAAGTGATCTAGGGCCGAACATAATATAATTATTTAAGCCTGAGCAAGCGTGCCATCACCAATTGGTGGTCGATAGCTGGCTTAGAATGGGCTGCAGTAGTAGTAGCAGCTCCTGTATTAGTATATTTACAACTTATTTAACTACATATAATTAGCATATTAAATTTTGCTGCATCCAAAACATTCAAATTCAATAGTTTGGTAATCATGTACGTTAGAACGTCTGGAAAGCACGTTTTGCATTAAATTTAAACCACACAAAATATTATGGTACTACTAAAAAGTCTAGGGCTGAACATACTATAATTATTTAAGCCAGAACAAGCGTGCCATCACTAATGGGTGCTCAATAGTTGGCTTAGAATGGGCTGCAATAGTAGTAGCAGCTATTGTAGTATTATATTTACAACTACGACTGCAGCCCATTCTAACGGATGTTCATAAACAGTCGTCATCCCAGTAGGTTTTGACTTCAGAAACGTATGTCTATTAAAATTGAGGAAAAGTGCGCTATGACAGTACTCAATGACGTTTCATTGTGTTGCACGAATTAATCAAAGACATAACATATTGTTTTTCAAAGCAACTGGGATGACGACTGTTTATGAACACCCGTTATAATTCATATTCTTATTTGGGTATTTCGCCACTCTGCAAATTAATATATTAAATAACGAAAATATTAATAACGAACGTTTCGAGGGACAATCTGCCCTCGTTATCAACGAATAACAATTAAAACGAACAAGAAACTTATCTTTTTTACTGGAAGGAAAAACGACCAACTTCCAATGAATATTTTGACATTGACGTTTGTTGATATCTATACCTACTTGATCTCATCAAAAATATGATGAAAACGTATCAATTCAATAAGTCTAAGCTGGCAGAACATGCTTGGAATGAAAACCATAAAATACAATGGCACGACACAAAGATCTTGTCTAAAGAATCGATGTCAACTAGGCGAAAAATTAAGGAAACGGCATATATTTTACTTAACGAAGAAAAATGCGTGTCGTCTTTCTCAATATTTTTAGACAATAGTTGGCTATCGATTCTTAAAAATGAGATCAAGTAGGTATAGATATCAACAAACGTCAATGCCAAACAATTCATTGGAGGTTGGTCGTTTTTCCTTCCAGTAAAAAAAGATAAGTTTCTTGTTCGTTTTAATTGTTATTCGTTGATAACGAGGGCAGATTGTCCCTCGAAACGTTCGTTATTAATATTTTCGTTAGTTAATATATTAATTTGCAGAGTGGCGAAATACCCAAATAAGAATATGAATAATAAATAACACAAAATATGATTGTAATTCTAAAAGGTCTAGGGCCGAACATATTATAATTATTTAAGCCAGAGCAGGCGTGCCATCACTAATAGGTGCTTAATAGCTGGCTTAGAATGGGCTGTAGTAGTAGTCCAGCAGCTCTTGTAGTAGCATACTTACAACTCATTTAACTACATATAATCACCCAATAAAATTTTTCTGCATTAACAAAAATCATATTCAATAGTTTGGTTTTGATGTACGTTAAAATGTTTGAAAAGCACGTTTTGCAGTAAATAGAAACCACACAAAATATTATTGTACTACTAGAAGGTCTAGTGCCGAACATAATATAATTATTTTAGCCAGAGAGAGTGCCATCACTAATAGGTGTTCAGCAGCTGTGTTAGAACTTAGAATAGGTTGTAGAAGTAGTAGCAGCTTCTGTAGTAGTATATTTTCAACTCATTTAACTACATATAATTACTATATTAAATTTTTCTACATCCAAAAAATTCAAATTTAGTAGTTTGGTATTGAAGTACGTTAAAACGTCTGAAAAGCACGTTTTGCAATAAATATAAACCACACAAAATATTATGGTACTACTAAAAAGTCTTGGGCCGAACATAATATAATTATTTAAGCCAGAACAAGTGTGCCATCACTAATAGGTGCTTAATAGCTGGCTTTGAATGGGATGTAGTAGTAGTAGCAGCTCCTGTAGTAGTATATTTACAACTCATTTAACTACATATAATTACCATATTAAATTTTGCTGCATCAAAAAAAAATTGAAATTTAATAGTTTGGTATTCATGTACGGTAAAACGTCTGAAAATCACGTTTTGCAGCTCACAAAACATTATTGTACTACTAAAAGATTTAGAGCCGAACATAATATAATTGCTTAAGCCAGAGCAAGCGTGCCATCACTAATAGGTGCTCAATAGCTGAGTTAGAATGGGTTGCAGTAGTAGTAGCAGCTTCTGTAGCTTCTCCAAATTAACTGTGCTCTACTCAGAACCACAGACCTAAGAGATAGAGTAACAAGGTCAACACATCACCAAGACACACAACTCACACAATGGTTGCTGCGCAAGCACCAAAGGCGCGCTCCAACTCTGTATCCCGAATCCGGGGCAAGTTGAGCATTGTACCGCCAGATTCCAGCGCATAAAGCAAAAGCCTCTACACCGCAAGGTAAATGAGGTTACAGATTATACATACATACATACATAATTACCATATTAAATTTTTCTGCATCCAAAAATTTCAAATTCAATAGTTTGGTATTCATGTACGTTAAAACGTCTGAAAAGCACGTTTTGCAGTAAGTATAAACGATACAAAATATTGTTGTACTACTAAAAGGTCTAGAACCGATCATATTATAATTATTTTAGCTATAGCAAGCGTGCCATTACTAATTGGTGCTCAGCAGCTGGCTTAGACTGGGTTGCAGTAGTAGTAGCAGCTCCTGTAGTAATATATTTTCAACTCATTTAAATACATACAAGTAGGTGAGATCAGTACGTTCTGGCTCAAAACAAACAATATGGCGGCTATGTTTGTAAACAAACATGATCACGTTACCCGGAATGTGGGGTTCTGATTGGTTAGAGCCGCAAAATGGACGGGCATGTTTGTAAACAAACAACACTGATAAGAGTGTTTGTTTACATTAATACATTATTTGTTACTTGCTGCGCCATCTGTAGGTTGCTATAGGTGACTATAGGTAGTATTTCTGTAAAGATTTTATTCTTGAAATAAAAAACCTTGTTTGTGCGCAATATTAGAGCGCATTTCTTAAATTTGATATAAAAGGCCAACCAACTCTAAATTAGTTTAGTTTTGCTTAAATATTCAGTAACATTGTTTAATAAAACATTTCGTTAAAAAAATTATAAAACATGAACGATAACAACCCTAGCTCTTTTAATTTGAACAGTGAGTTGGGTATTGATAATATTATCACATGTGGTTTGTGTCACTGGATAGAAGAATTGGATGCTGATCACGGTATGATATAAAAGCATATAATAATGTGTTTAATTTACTAATGAAAGTATAGATTACAGACGAACATCTCGGCGAGATCTTTGTTTCAACATGGGCATTAATGCTAAAAGATTCTTTCACGAATACCAATATTTTAGAAGTGGGGTGCGACGTTGAAGAAAATATGGAGCCAGTTGTTCAAATAAGTTCCGTTAATCATGAATGTTTACGTTTCAATTACGATGAATAGTCAGCTTTAAGCTCCATTAAGGTGGAACACTTAATTAGAAAATTTCAAGATAAATTTATACAACATAAAGACTATAAATTTAATGAATATGGTTTAGGCTTTAACATCTCTATTTAATTCTATAACTTTTGTTACGGTATTAAAAGGACTTTACGACACCCACCCAAGGTGAGCATCGCACCACGGAATCAGTCCTGAAAACCTGACACACTTGCCCTGAAATCGGTTCGAAATAGGCTAATAGGCCACGGCTGGAACGCTCAGGGAGTCGGGCGTGAGTCACACGATACGTTCTGGGCAAGCGCGTTGTGGCATAATATATACAGGGTATGTCGAAGTTATGAGGGCGCCACCAAGCCTGTCTTAACCCGGCTAACCGGGCCAGGACGGTTAGAAGGGAGCGAAGCATGCAAAAATACTCCGCCAATAAGATTACTCAAGAGTTGCAAGGTCAAATGACAATTTCGGGATTGCCTTAAGCAAGGATTGTGATTAGGTGTCAATCCGACCACGACTACGCAGCTGTCTCACTCACCTGCACGCTCACAGCTTCCTCGTTCCGTCGTACAATAATTCGTACAATAAAGGGGCGTCTATCTGTAACAGAACATGCACAAGCCGAAACAAACAATAGTTCCCTTAACTAACCAATCATATATTTAACTTCGGGTTACAATGGGGTAGCAGAATGCGTCGCCCTGTATCTAACCTTAATCTATAATTAAGGGCACCAGCTGGCACGCGCGCTCTAAACTTAACGACAGATGTTGAACATTAGTGAACAGCAATAATGAGTAGTAATGAGTACAAATATACACGTTGCCTTATGCAAGGGCAGCGACGATTTACACTAGCCTTCGCGGCGTGAACAGTCTGCAAGTCTGAATGAATACACTAGCGCAGTAATGAGTAGTAATGAGTAACACTCGCGTTCACAGCGGTAATCAGGTTAAAGGCACATACCTTAATGCGTAGGCGGCGAGGGAGCCTGGTACAGTTGAGTTGCGACGAGCTGCAATCGTAGGTGGTAGGTACCTTCGGTGTTACAACGGCGAAAGGGGGTGAATGCACAACCGCCTCAATGGCGACGGGAGACGCGTCAGGACGCGTACAACGGGACGACGAAAAGAAAGGGGGCCTCATTCGTTCTGCTGAACCAAATCCTCGTAGGTCGAGATGAAGGGGGCACGACCCCTCACTAACAGTAGCAGGAACTGGGCTCCGGACGACTGCCACTTAGGGCGGAACCGTATGTCACATACGTGCTGGAGCAGCACTTCGACGGGGAAAAGGGCTGACGCCCCCGCCAAGGGCGAAAGCGCCGCACGAAAGCACACACTCTGCGACCTCTTGTTCGTTCGACGGCTCTCGGCTGAATGCCCAAAGGGACGCGCTCGCAAAGGTCACCTTGGTCGCGTCCTCACGTGACTAAACCTTGGCAGCCAATCGCAAGGCGATAAAATGAAACGAGCCAATGCGGGCAAAGATGGTATCACGCAACAACAGCGTGCTATTCGGAATTCGGAAAAACGCCATCAGAGGAGAGCTCCAACTGACGAAAACTACTGCTTTTGGGGCTAAATATGTGCGAAATCGTGATTCTGGAATTAGGCGATGGAGCCAAATAAAGAACTAAAAGGGCTTAGCTTACGGGCACGCTGCTCTAAAGCCTAGGTGGCTATTTAAAATACCAAAATGACCTAACTAACGGCGTGAAATGCAATTAAGCATCTGAAACAGCAAAATGACTTAACACTCCCCTTACTTGAAAGAGAGTTCCCCGAAGTCTCTTATAAAACAACGAGGCATTTTGCGACGACGTAACGAGAACTCAAACGAAAACGCAACAACGAAAAACGAACGAAACAAAACACAAAAAAAACATTCGATACGATAGAGTGCACCCCCAAAGGGATTACGCACACTGGCCACCAGATGGGGTGCAAAGGTGGGAAGAGAGAAGAGGAAGAAGAAAGACTGGATACGCCAGTAGAAAATACGTAAATTTTGTCGAAATCGGGTACAAACAAGTCTTACACCTGTGGACACTTCCGACCAACCGTTCCAAAAGAACACAGGGAGGGGGAGGGTATAGAAATGGAAGTCCAAAGTCCCACCCAAGGGTTACCTGAAGAGGGCACGCTGCGCGTCACGAGATCGGCGCATTGTGTGGATCCCACAACTGGTATGAGTACCCAAGAGAAGAAGATGAACCACCAAAAAAAGGAAAATAGTTGTGACAGAAACTGTCAAAAATAGTCATAATCAGTAATAGGAAAAACTCAGTCCACCGAAATCGTCAATCGCTGCCGATGCCGGAGCCAAGTCGACTATTAAACCGCAAAGCGCGAGCTCGAAAGTGACTCCAACACCGAACACCAAAAGAAAATCCGGAAGAACCAAGTCTCCAAGGGTGTAGGCGTTCGATGACGCATGCCCAATAAATCCTTTCCAGAACTTCATGCGGCCCAAAGGGACTACCTTACTACGACAGGGTCCGCACGAAACAAAATGACCAGAAACACGCTCTCTTTATGTAATCCCACACAGGTGGTCGAAAATGGCGACGGCCAACGGTACGGTAAAAGAGCGTTAGGCCACGAAAACAACAGGGCATCACTACATAGAAAAACTCAAAAATCTGTTGAACACTCAAACACTATACACTTAAGAAACCTTATGCGAACAACCGGGCCCTGGTGTCACACAAAGCTCAAAAGCTTCAACGAAACTGTTCACAAAGAACACGATACTCGACAACATGACGTCATCAGTCAAAAAGGGTACGGTAAATGACAACAAAACGTCAACAGGTACGAAACATTCCGACCAGCGGTAAAAGCTCGTTAAATGCTAACGGTAAGTGTGCAAAACACTGCGATAACTGTTAGGGGTGTCCATGAAGAAGTCGGTAAACACGGTTGGGCGATACATGATAATAATGAGTATGAGATAAAGGCCAACGAAAATAACTACACCAAACCAACTAAGAAGATGGCCTGAGGGACGTAATAACCGCACGAGCGAATCTCCCCAAGCACACCAACAACACACCAAAACTTATCAACAAACCAAGACACGGTAATGAAGGTGAAAATGAATTCCAACCTGTTTAGTAAAAATCAACGCGGCACAACACCAAACGATAAAAAAAAAATTGTCGAAATCGGTAATCATCAACGTCAAAATCGATAAACCTCGCTAACGTGAACGTCAAAATCGATAAACGTCAGTTCGGTACAACAAAAGTGTCAACTTAGCCCAAGGCTAAACAATGTAAACGACAGAAAATCGAAACTCCCAACTAAGCCTTCGAAAAGACTTAAAAAAAACAAGGTCGGTACCTTCACTCAACAACATCTGGTACTAAATCCGACTAATACGGGATAAAATGTGCACTAAATGCAACGAGAGATCTCGGTAGTATGAACTGGCTAAGAAAAACAAGAAACGACGGTAAAAATGACGAAAAAGATACTCAAAATATGAAAAGACACGGAAAAACACAAAAAGAAAACTCAAAAAGGCGATAAACAACAAGAAAACACAAAACTACAAATAGAAAATAAGAAAAGACAAGAGAAAACATATAGAAAACAAGAAAAGAAACGTAAAGACAAATGACAACTAAGAAAAACATATACACGGTCAAGAAAACTAATGAAAATAAACTAAGAACAGGAAAAGACAAGAAAAGACATATAGAAAACAGAAGAAAACAGGAAAAGACAAATAGAAAACAAGAAAAGAAGCTCGGTAAAATATTCTACTAAGAAATAAAACGGGTTTACCAGTCCATACCACTTCGAAATGACGAAAAAAAAACATTTGCGACAACAATATAAATGATAACAGACAATAATGAACATCAACGTCCCACGTTGTCGCGCCAAAATTAGCCTGTTACGGTATTAAAAGGACTTTACGACACCCACCCAAGGTGAGCATCGCACCACGGAATCAGTCCTGAAAACCTGACACACTTGCCCTGAAATCGGTTCGAAATAGGCTAATAGGCCACGGCTGGAACGCTCAGGGAGTCGGGCGTGAGTCACACGATACGTTCTGGGCAAGCGCGTTGTGGCATAATATATACAGGGTATGTCGAAGTTATGAGGGCGCCACCAAGCCTGTCTTAACCCGGCTAACCGGGCCTGGACGGTTAGACGGGAGCGAAGCATGCAAAAATACTCCGCCAATAAGATTACTCAAGAGTTGCAAGGTCAAATGACAATTTCGGGATTGCCTTAAGCAAGGATTGTGATTAGGTGTCAATCCGACCACGACTACGCAGCTGTCTCACTCACCTGCACGCTCACAGCTTCCTCGTTCCGTCGTACAATAATTCGTACAATAAAGGGGCGTCTATCTGTAACAGAACATGCACAAGACGAAACAAACAATAGTTCCCTTAACTAACCAATCATATATTTAACTTCGGGTTACAATGGGGTAGCAGAATGCGTCGCCCTGTATCTAACCTTAATCTATAATTAAGGGCACCAGCTGGCACGCGCGCTCTAAACTTAACGACAGATGTTGAACATTAGTGAACAGCAATAATGAGTAGTAATGAGTACAAATATACACGTTGCCTTATGCAAGGGCAGCGACGATTTACACTAGCCTTCGCGGCGTGAACAGTCTGCAAGTCTGAATGAATACACTAGCGCAGTAATGAGTAGTAATGAGTAACACTCGCGTTCACAGCGGTAATCAGGTTAAAGGCACATACCTTAATGCGTAGGCGGCGAGGGAGCCTGGTACAGTTGAGTTGCGACGAGCTGCAATCGTAGGTGGTAGGTACCTTCGGTGTTACAACGGCGAAAGGGGGTGAATGCACAACCGCCTCAATGGCGACGGGAGACGCGTCAGGACGCGTACAACGGGACGACGAAAAGAAAGGGGGCCTCATTCGTTCTGCTGAACCAAATCCTCGTAGGTCGAGATGAAGGGGGCACGACCCCTCACTAACAGTAACAGGAACTGGGCTCCGGACGACTGCCACTTAGGGCGGAACCGTATGTCACATACGTGCTGGAGCAGCACTTCGACGGGGAAAAGGGCTGACGCCCCCGCCAAGGGCGGAAGCGCCGCACGAAAGCACACACTCTGCGACCTCTTGTTCGTTCGACGGCTCTCGGCTGAATGCCCAAAGGGACGCGCTCGCAAAGGTCACCTTGGTCGCGTCCTCACGTGACTAAACCTTGGCAGCCAATCGCAAGGCGATAAAATGAAACGAGCCAATGCGGGCCACGATGGTATCACGCAACAACAGCGTGCTATTCGGAATTCGGAAAAACGCCATCAGAGGAGAGCTGCAACCGACGAAAACTACTGCTTTTGGGGCTAAATATGTGCGAAATCGTGATTCTGGAATTAGGCGATGGAGCCAAATAAAGAACTAAAAGGGCTTAGCTTACGGGCACGCTGCTCTAAAGCCTAGGTGGCTATTTAAAATACCAAAATGACCTAACTAACGGCGTGAAATGCAATTAAGCATCTGAAACAGCAAAATGACTTAACACTTTAATAACGAAAACAGTGTAAAACTTGTAAAACATAATGATCAGCTATACTTTTCTGTATCATCGCTATTACATATGTTTTCTGCACGCTATGTTATAAATCAGAAATTGGAAACACTTGCAGATTACCTTACTAGTTGGTCTTATGGTAACTTTGTACGTTACCTTGCTCAATCTTTCGCCGATTTAAGGAAATTAATGATAGTAACATTTTATCAAGAGCTATGTTTTTATGTTTAAATGTAACACCTCTTGTTAATTTAGTAAACTCAAAAGATTCAAACTTTTTTTGTGTAATAACAGAAATTGTTAATCTCCCTAAAAAAATTTTGAAAGACATGAAACAAGAGTTACTAATGGTTAATGAAGATAGTGATCCAGTGCTAGTTAAACAACAAACAGATATGTAATATTGTAATAGAAATTAAATAAAAAACATACATACATAAGTTTTTTTATTTAAAATAATTACAAATTTTCTGTATAGAACAATATAATAAGTTTCAAAGAACTGTTTATACATAATCATTTTCATCCTCCTCATCGATACTGTGTCTTGAAAGAGTTTTTAACGTTACGTTATAATTAATCAGTTTTGATAAAATATCTTTCAATTGTTCCATAATACCTTTATTTGAACAGTGAATATTAAATATCGAAAGATCTTTCTTTCCGCTAGTTATGATTTTGTTAGAAAATTCATTGTATGCAAAGAAACCGGTTTTATACATAAAATATAACTGTCCATCAACATATCTAAATACAGAACCGATAGGAGTAAGTAATTCAGGAAATATCCTATTAATAAATATGCGTGCTTTTGCGCTTTGTATACATTCATCAAATTCCAATACTTGATTACTTCCATAAAAAATAAAAGTGCGACCGCTGTAACTGTTAACAGCACCTCGAACAATCATTCTAGAAGGTATGCCGATATTAGCTTGAGGAATGGGATAACCAGGAACGAGTGTAAGAGTGGGGAAATTAATACTATATATGTAGCCATTAATAAATAACATGATGTTGTTATTGGGCGATTGATAAATGGCTGAAATTCTTAAAAAATTTGTTGGTAGAAAGGGTAACCAAGCTCGTAAATATTTAGGTTGTTCAATAGTATTGCTATCGAGAGCTGATATCCATACCCAGTCATTATAAAACATATAGAGGCGTTTATTCAGAATTAAGAAATGTTCAACTTCAATATCACATAGATTAGGCGGTTTTAGTAGTTTTCTTTCACTAGTATTAACAGTAGTAGTAGTAGTAGTAGTAGTAGTTGTAGTAGCAGTTGCAGGAGGACCATATATTTTTTGTATTCCAGTTATACCATCTTCATGTAAATTTCGTTTATGTTGTTGGTAATAAGTGTACATAATAGCTTCACTGTTATTAGAATGTGACAATCCAAGAGAGTGTCCTATTTCATAAAGCACAGAGTAATAAAGGCTAACCTTATTTAAAGTAGGTTGGTTTTCATCATCATAATACCAATCTTCATCAACATCTAAATGTATGTCAGATAAATTACCGATTGGAAAGAATGCATGTGCTAGTGAATATCCAGGTCCTTCAAATAAATCAGGACATTCGTTATTTGTAGACATCAAATATTTTATTCTCTTAAAAGATATATGAATATGATAATCATCAATGCTATATTGAAATGTGATGTTTGCATGCTTCTCCTACATTAAAAAGGCACTTTTAATCATTTTAAACATTTGCTGATTAATAATGCTTGTTGTCCACTTTATTACTGGTATATTCCACTTCGATCCGTGTAAAGTAAATTGAGCACTGTTCAGATCATCAGAATTTCCACACATTGGTGTTGATAGCAACTTAAGCGTTTCTTTGTTTATGGTACCATCAACAGGTAATCCGTAAAAAGTTTGGTATGACTTCAAGGCATTAGCAATATTAAGACTTTCACTAGACCTGACAAGAGCATTATCCTTTAGATGCCTAGCCTAGTTGTTTCAAAACGAAAACTGCTAGATTAAGTTTATAGTCATCATCAATATCTGAGATATCTATTGCCGTTGTTGCTAACAGGTAACTACACAGCAAAACTGCTAGTATCATAATCGCAGGAAGGTTTCACTCATACTAAATTGTACTGAATTGTGGATGTATATATATATATATATAAAGATAGTCCCTCTCACAGCTTGTGTGGTTACATACACAGTAAAATGTTTTTCCTTGACTGGGATAGGGGTTGGAATAACTCCAATCTCAGTACTACGCACAGGTACCAAGCTTTAATGGTTAGATTGAAATAAAACCACTTGTATGTATCGCCTGACGTTTCGTATATTTATTTTTATACTTTCTCAAAGGCTTACAACTTGTGGAACCAAAACACATGTTTTTTAAGGATATGTGACGGTATTCAAATTTGAACAAATTCATAAAAAAGGGCAGTAGGCCACCAAAGTTACAGAGCTGGGCTGCACATGACATAACTACACTTAGTCCTGCATCTAGCAGGTTACAAATTAAAAGTTTACTAACACATTTAAAATTTGATTTATAATAATTTTATGAGCTTTTTGGCCAACATGGCCGTGAATTAGATAAAAATCTTGGTATTGTGTGTATTGTATATGTATATATATATATACCACGATTTTATCTAAATTGACGGCCATGTTGGCCAAATAGCTAATAAAATTATTGTAAATCAAATTTTAAATGTGCTAGTAATTTTTAATGTGTAACTGACTAGATGTATGACTAAGGGCCGATTCTACAATGCAAGTATATACTTAGAATAAGCTATCCGAGGTATAATTGTCATAGTTTTCTGTGTTACAACAATCGTTTCTAGGGTATTTATTCCCGGGATAACTTTATCCTTGGATTGTAGAACCGGCCCTAAGTGTATTTATATCATGTGCAGCCCAGGTCTGTAATCTTGGTGGCCTACTGCCCCTGTTTATGAATTTGTTCAAATTTGAATATCTTCACATGCTTTTAAAAAACATGTGTTTTTGTCCGCAAGGTGTTAGCTTTTGATAATGTTTTGAAACATACAAGTGGTTTTAATTCAATCTAACCATTAAAGCTTGGTACCTGTGCGTAGCACTGAGATTGGAGTTTTTCCAACCCCTATCCCAGTCAAGAAATAACATTTTACTGTGTATGTAACCACACAAGCTGTGAGAGGGACTATCTTTTTATATATATATATATATATATATAAATATATATATATATATATATATATATATATAAACCAGTAGTCCGTTTATTGAACTGTGTTAACAGATCCTTCATCAGTTTATTTATGTCGTTCTGGAAGATGTATGAAAAAAAACAGCATACTATAAAATATCTTTTTTAATTGTTTATAACATACACTAAATTACATACATAAATAATTGAAGTTGTAAACAGCATACTATAAAATATCTTTATTATTGTTTATAACATACACTAAATTACATACATACATAACTAACATACTAAACCTGAGAATGGTTCATATTCTAGTAAAATATCATGTATAATTACACAATAAAGAGTTGTGTTTAGAGGAAATACATTATTAGATTCGACTTCTAATTAATTAAATTAATCTCATCCGAATTATTGTAAGCATTGGTTGTATACGGATGATAAGATCGACGATCACATTCTACAATCATATCATTGTATTGTACCTCGCTGAAGACGCTTTTTAGTGCTTCTTCCATATTTATTCAGTACTATATAACCCAGCGAGTGTAAAAAATGCACGTCGTCTTCCGTGAGCCCGTCTTTACGCACAAATAAACTCTTACTGGTTTTCGGTTCGACTGTGTTACCTTTTTTATAGAAAATCTTAAGACCCATAACGTTTCAATTCCAATCTGATTGTAACTTGTTCTGATCCGAAATCCACTAAATCCCCGTGCTGATCAACAAGTCTCAAGGTGATGTTATTCATTTGACGTGCAAGTACTGGCAAATAAATGATTGTTCAAGGTTCCTTCACCAGCTTAAAACCAGGTTCTACGGATACGTCAAATTCTATATTGTATGCGATAGCAAACTGTTTCGGTACGCTCTACCGGTAATGTTACACTCTACGTGAGTATTGGTAGCTTTTATTATTTGTACATCCAAGTCAAATTCGTGAAGTACGTTCGCTTCCAAAACACGTGGAGAAAAGCCAAGCATACTCCCAATAGAATCCTTTGGAGTAAAATTGATGTCCTAACAGCTTTTAACTTCTACATGTAGTGTATTAACGTTGGGGTGTAAATAGATGTCTATTTTTTCAGTTTTATTAATTTTTAATTGTAGATACTTGTTCAGCTCTTCTATTTCATAGGCACCATTAGGAATTGTGATGACTTTGTTATCTTCAGCATAGTAGAATTTATTATTTCCATCATCAATATTTCGAATAGAATTACATCCATAAAATCCGACCACTCCCAATCCGTAATTGCAATTGGGTTCTAGTTCAACAGGAGAAATATAATTTGCACTAAGAATGTTACCTACACCAGTTAAAGTGAACGTCTGAGACATGACTGCTAGTGAACTACATATAAGATCTATTTATATAAAAAATTTAAACATAAGTGACCACAAATTACAGTATCATAGTCTTGTTCACGTTCGTAATATCGTAATTGTACTTGATATGACAATCTCGAAAGTAATAAAGAACTTCCAAAGGTGGTCGAAGGTCTCCAAAGCTATCGTAATATACAACGTTATTTTTTCGCTTCTTGTAAGCAATCCAATGTGTTCCAGGTCCTCTAACTGTATCCAGATTAATTATACCATTTTCATTGTATTTAGGCTTATTAGGTAAGTCATCCCGCATAAACACTCCTCTAAAGTATGACACATCCTTAGCATATTTTAGCAAATCTATGTTTGTAAGTGGTCTCCGAGGCAATTTTATTGGTTTTTTGAATATGGTTTCAAATATAGCGCCATACCTTTTCGATACGGTTTCAGGTATAGTGAGCTTCCTTGTTTCGCTATAGCAATTGAATCCATTGTTTTGTTATGTCTTTGATTTTCATCTAGTTGCTTTTTCGCCGCCTTACTGTCGTTCAAAGCCCTCACTATTCCGTTAACCCCTCCAGCACCGACTGCTGACAATCCTGCAAATAGGGGAACTAGGAAAGGTAAAATACCACCATGCTTGGGGATTGGGATAACTCTCGGTTTTTTACTTTTTTCTTGCCACCTATAGCTTTTACAGCTGGCCTAGCAGCTTGCAAACTCTCCTTAATTAATTGTTTAATGTTTGTTGCCTTAGTATTCTTGACCGCTGTGCGAACGTGTGATAATATTCCACCGCCAAACTTTATCTTAGCAGCGCCTTTTCCAGACTTAGCTTTTTTTGTTTCCTGATGAACCTTCTCTTTCTTGCTTTTAATGTTTGTTGCCTTAGTATTCTTGACTGCTGCGCGTTTGTGTGATAATATTCCACCGCTAAACTTTATCTTAGCAGCGTCTTTTCCAGATTTAACTTTTTTTTGTTTCCTGATAAACCTTCTCTCTCTTGCTTCGAGGACAACCCATAGCAAGTTTTGTTTTGGTTTCCATCGCTGTCGTAACACTCCAACTAGCAACGCGTTCTCCAAAACTCGCGTCTTTTGACTTTACTCGTTCCCAAGCTCTCTCAGCTAAGATTTTATCAGCACGATGTCTCGCGTTTATATCCTTATAGTTAGAGTAAGCAATATCGTGTTCTTTACACGCTTCGTCTAGCAAATTAACTCCTCTATCACCTCTAATCAGTCTCTTCTGCAGGTATGTTCCAGGACCACAAAAATTATAACCTGGAATGTGAGCTTCGAAAGGTAATTTGTTTATCAATGTGTTTACAACACTCTTTCCTCTATGAAGGTTTGCCATTGACTGCTTATAATACTATAAGGAATAAGTTTCATATAAATTGGAAGCTCATAGCTTTTAACACATATTCATAATGGAGTTTGTAAAGCAACCATATTCTCTACACGTGGAGAATCACAGTTTTATAGAAAAGTCTATATTGAGCAAGCATGGACCGCTCTTTCCAGACTCTATAAGATGTTTAATTTGTGGACCTTCGGGTTGCGGTATGTATAATCACTTGATATCTAAAAAACAGATTTGAAATGTGATTCGGTTGTAGGTAAAACAAACGTTATGGTTAGTTTACTTGAATCGCCGAATGGTCCACGTTTTAAAAATGTTTACGTTTATGCCAAGTCGCTACATCAGCCTAAATATCAGTACTTGAAGCGTTTGCTTAATCACATAGTTGAATATAGAGCTTTTACAGATAAAGAAGATATAATATCACCACAAGAGGCAAAAGATTATTCCATAATAATATATGATGACATTGTCTGTGATAAACAAGATGTAATGAGAGATTATTTCAGTATGGGTCGACACAATAACATAGACTCGTTCTATTTATGTCAAACATATTCAAAAATACCCAAGCAGCTTATAAGAGACAATGCCAATATTGTAGTTTTGTTTAAGCAAGATAATTTAAACTTGAAACAAGTATATGATGATCACGTAGGTACCGATATAGATTTCGAACAGTTTAAATTATTGTGCTCTGAATGTTGGAAAGAAAGATATGGATTTATTACCATAGTTAAAGATTTTGAAGATGGAAGATATCGTCGAGGATTTGATTGTTTTATAAAGTACAACAGTAACACAGATATCATAAACGTGTCAACCTTATAACCATTTGGACGCATTTGAAGTGCATAAAATGGAACCTAAAGAAAAATTGATTAAATAAAAACTGATAAAAGCTCGCGCATCAATTAAACGTAAATATAAAGAGTTGCAAAGAGACCGGCAAGATACCAAACGTCTAGTTGAAACTGTATACAAACCAATAGTAGAACTTCTACAGAAATTAGCAAAGACAGAACAAGCTAAATCAGTGGGGAAAAGAGAACCAAAAACAGAAACCAAGGCTAAAGATGAAGTGAAAAGCGAACTGTTTCCTTAAATACAACCAACATCATCAACACCAAATATAGCAACATCTAAACACTCGTTAAATGTTCTCGACAATGTAGAATACTCAGATACCCCTGATGAGGAATTGTCTGACAATGAAGTATTTGATCATTCGGCTCAACTTCAGGTTGATCCTAACATAAGTCAACAATATTTGGAACAGTATGATTCTCTACCTCGTAAATATATAGCAACTTTGATTAGTGATAAGGTTGGAGAAACAGATAACAATTATGGGATATATTACAATGTTCATACTGGTAAGTGGACACTTGGTAACACAGCTATAGAATTTGACGGTCCTGATATGCTAATCGATAAGAAAAGGTTTACGGGCACTCCGGTGTTATACAACTTGATAGTTATGAAAAAACCTAAAAATTATTCGTCTATGGATCTAATTGTTTATCGTCAAATCCTCAATGCTACTAATGCTCATAAACAGGGTCATGAAGCTACCGGTCGCATAATGGGTAATAAGAGTGTTAAATATAGAACCATTTTGTTAAGCCTCTGTTTACATCACCTAGAAAACGATCTAAAACGAAGTCAACAACATATAGAACACGAGCTGGTACCTGGAGCGGTGTAGGCTTTAAGAATGTGACACTATGATATCAACAATCGTAATTTGGTTAACGTTGCATATCCCACTAGCGATAATCATGCTACGAATAAAAGTTACGTAGATCTAAAATTTAAGGCGTGCAATAGTAAAACCGAAGGTATAATCACAGTTGTTCCTGGAACGATTGAATCTAAGTTGTCTGCTTATACTAAAGCACATTGTCTTTTTTTGAAAGACGGTTTAATTGAAGACTATTATGATACAGAAGGTTTGCGGATATCTAATATAAAAACTCCCCAACTACCTCGAGATGCCTGTACTAAGCAATACGTCGATGAAAACATTAGATCATTACAAAATCAAATTAATATACTAGTTCATGGAGAAAGTTGTGCGAAAGATACATAAACCTGCAAGAAAAACATTCCCTAGATGACGAACAATTATTAAAAATTTTGATGATTTGTGGCAAGCTGACCTAGCAGAATTTGGACAATATGCTAGAGTTAATAAAAGTAACAAATATATATTGGTCTTTAAAGTCTAAGAACGGTTATGAAGTATCCAAAGCAATGCTGTCGATACTGAAACAAGGACGCATTTCTACTAATTTTAAAACAGATCAAGGAAAGGAGTTCTACAATAAGAATGTCTCCGATCTTATGAAACGGTATAATATCAAGCACTATTCAACATTCAGAGTAAAGAAAGCTACAATTGCAGAACGTGCAATTCGCTCGTTAAAAGCCTTATTATACAAAGCTTTTAGCCTTAGAGGAAAATATAAATGGATAGATATCCTGAATAAAGTTACTCAGGAATACAACAATAAGAAACATAGAACTATCGGTATGAAACCCAACGAAGTCACTGCTTCCACAAAGCTATCTATTTATGAACACATTAAAACTATGGGTTCAGTAAAGTTTAAAATTGGCGATCATGTGAGGATTTCCAAGTTTAAAACTGTGTTTTCAAAAGGTTATTTACCTAACTGGTCAACTGAGATCTTTAAAGTCGCTACAATTAAGCTTGGTGAACCCACCACCTACCTGCTTGAAGATTCTGATGGTAAGCCCATTCTTGGACGGTTCTATACTGAGGAATTGCAAAAAACAACTCAACCAGATGTTTATCTAATAGAGAAGGTATTGCGTCGTAAAGGTGATAAAGTGTATGTGAGATGGCTTGGACTAAATCAATCACAAGACTCTTGGATTAATAAAAAGGATATTGTTTAAGTGCATTTGTATTTACCTTTATTGTTATATTTACACAGATGTAATAGTAACAATAACATTTTATTAAACTAATCTACATCCATTGAACTTTGTTTTATTTTATAATGATCTCATGGTAATGTATCAATATTATTAGGTAAATTAAATCTTTTGTCATCATTGGATGTTAACCCAACCATCTTTTGTTGAACACAGTATACATTATGTTTTTCAGACTTAATGTTACATTGTATAATATGCTTAATGTTGTTATTATTTAAACACTCTAAATAATCGTTAAAACTTAATTTATTCTTAACAATATGATACATGACACCCTTCGCCTTTTTTATTATATCCACATCATCCACCCTAACACTATACATTTTATCATATATATTTTATACATCTATATGAGGTAAACATTAGGGTGGAGTGAAAACGGCATCGAAAAAAAAAAACCTTAAATCAATTGGCCTATATGTGGAAAAGTTGCCTAATACAATCGTCCATTGTAGAAAAAAAACGTGGCTCAAGATGTTGTCATTTTCTACTGCCCATTTGACCTTGGAATTTCAAAAGTTTAAGATATATATTTTTTATTGCGGTGATGCAGCTCTTCGCTTATTTTCATAAAAAATCTTAAATTAATGCATTTTATGGAAATAACCCAGAACTCACCGCGTGGAGGTAGCTGCATATCGAGTTCCACCGCCCTCCCACCCATGTACTTTTGTGACTAATTTACATTAAAAACTTGAAAGTATTGACTTTTTGTCTCGAATACTGGCAAACTAGCTCTAGAAGCAATTCGTGCCCTTATAAATCCATCCCTTGCTGTATTTCCACATACAGCAACTGACGCTTCTGTTACTAATTTGATACACCTTTCCACTGCTTGCGTGTGGCATGGATATTTTAAAATTTCAATTTCCGCTGGAACATCTAAAATCATTTTTTCTAGTTCTTCATTGGAAATACGTTTTGTTAGGGGAGGTTCTGTTATTGCTGTCGACTGCCAGTCAATCATATATATGTAGTCTTCAGCATCAAAATTAAAAGCTGGCAATTTGAATTCCCGTATTTCTTGTTGGTTTGCTGTTTTCCTACACTTCAATAATCTTCTGAGACCTAATTCTCTCACAGAATTGCGACTATCGGCCAACATAGCCAATAATAGATTTTCAGGATGACCAAAATAGCCGTTCCTTTGTATAACTGGGTCTATGATTTTTCTTAAATCTTCTGGTAAAAATCTTGATTTTTCAATCATACCAAAAAGATGCTTGCTCCCATGTTGACATGATGGTTGGATTTTGATTGCAAACCATGTGGTGGCATACACTTTCATGACATATTCTGTTAGAATACTTAGATTTTGTGATGGTTTCGCTGTGGAGACATATAATCGTAAAATCCGGTTTGTGGTCGTAAGTCATCTGGAATGAGCTATTTTTCCTGGGTTCCTTTTCGACAAGTTCAAAGAGATGTAACCTTTTGAAATAGCATTACAAATTTCATATAGGTATTGTTGGTCGGTGCTAAGTTGATCAGCAGTGATTTCAGGCAAAGTAATTTCTATCCTTTTAAAATTTGTAGGTTGTAAGGTTTCACATTTTTCTAATTGCTTTCCTATCTCGCCACGAAATCCTTTTGGACCAATTGTTTTTCCGTCCAAATTTTGCAACAAATGTCTTAACGGTAGTTCGTTTGCATGCAATAGGCAAACAAACCATTGTAGAGATCGATCCAGCGAAAGCTCAAGCTGTCTAATAATTCCATTCTTAGAACCGGTATTTACTGCTGTACCATCACAACCTATAGCCTGCAAGTTAGAAACGTCAAAATCATGTTCCAAAAATTCTAGAATGCTTCTCTTTATACTTTGCGAACTGCCAGATGCAGGAGTTAAATGACCAATATATTTGGATCCTGGTTCTAAAACTAGGACTATATGCTCCTCAATCTTCGTTTTCTTGGACGAAATTCCTTCTTCACTAGTTTGAACTAACGTTTGGTCTTTTCTTCCATCAAAATATATTCCATATACCAATTCAGAACCTTTCTCTTTGTCTTTTCTCTTGAGGTCAACTCGAGCTTTTGCCCTTTCCCTTCGAATTTTGCTGCGATCGACAATTTTTGATAAATCCTCTGTAGTAACTATTCCCATATCTTTTAATGCTGCACTAACAAGAATTGCTGCTGCCCTATCTGAAACACCCGTTTTGTCACAAGCCTGTGCTACACTTGGTAGTTTTATTCTCATCTGAGAAGTTGAAGGAGTATTGACCCTATCTTCTGATTTAATGGCATTTTCTTCTGATGAATTGCTGCTTGAAGTATCTTCTTCTAGATTAGATAGCACTGATTGGTATGGTCTGCCTATTTCAGATTCTTTGTATTGATCATGATCATGACTATAATGACTAATCCTCCTTTGTTCTGTTTTATTTTTACGCTTCCATCTCTTTTCGAGTACTTTTGTAGTTTTTTGATCAACTGTTCCGATTACCATTTTTCGCGAGGTTCTCTGGTCGGTTAAAAATTCACGTTCAGCTACAGGTACTTTTATTTTGCAAGAACAGCTTAAAAAGTCTTTACATTTGCATAAAGATATATCAAAGAGTTTCTTCTCAGCCGATTCTCTAAACAAAACAACCTGTTTTGAATTATTAAGTTTACCGTCCTTCTTTAACCGTTTCATAATATTACGATATTTACTGTGGTATTCTCGAATTTTATGTAATATTTGTTGATCTGATACAACACAAATGGAACTTTTCTGCCACCAGTTTTTCAAGTCTTTTATTAAAAGGGAACACACATCATCAGCGAAACTAGGTCTTTGTTTATTTTGTTGTACAACAAGTTCTTGTCGAAGATATAAATAATATTTTATAATATCCGCGTAGGTCGGCAACACATTGTTCTTAAATGGTTTTGGTAAACCAAACACAGGGCACAATGAATTATTACGTCGCGTAAAAGACATTTTTTTGCATATGAGCGCAATAACGCCAACTGCTCTAATGCTGCAAAACAACTAAAACAATTGAACAATTCGACAAAATAAATCAGCCAGTAGACCATTCGTGAGTCTACGAGCACAACCGATTTGTTGCGAAGGAGTTGGTGGAATCAAGTCTGCCTCGTTGGCGCCGAGACGGGGTCAAAGAACATGCAGTATTTTTTCAAGGTCGTTATATTGGGTTGTTATTTGGTTCTAGAAGCGTTTTCTAATACTTCCTTTACGTAAATATTCAGTAATAAGTATTCATAAGATATTACTGACAATAATGCAAAATAATATATTTTTTTTTAATATTAAGAAAATGCCAATTTTCAAAGCTGTTTGGGCAGTAGAAGTTTTAGGTTGATTGACCAGAGATTTTTTTTGGTGGATAATGGTAGTAAAAGGCAACCTTTCCACACATAGGCTTTATGGAATTATGAAAAAAAAAATTCGCTCCAACCTAGTAAACATTGAGACATGGCAAATCCATATAGGTTTACAACATCATAATATTGTATATATTTCGTTGGTTTTTTGGGGTTATAGCTAGCATCTTATTATTAGCCTGACTATACCTAGTACAGCATTGACTTATGCCACCTCGAATCCCCCGTTCAACAAATAGTAACATGTCTATATCGGTTAAGAGTTCCAATTTAGTTTAGTATATTTTAACATGCAATCCCAGGTATACTCCGAAGTTGTATAGTAGTGTGCAGGATCTAAACCATATGTTGCTAAACCTTTCTTTCGAAAGTTTTCAAATATATCTGCTAATAAAAGAACATCTGTGGTTAAGTAAAGATCACTATATTCCCCCAAATTTGTGATATTAAAAGCATTCCATACTTTTTGAGCGTGCGCATTTCTTTAAATTTTATCCAACTATCCATATATTTATATGGGTATACTCCTTTTCGAATTAAGAGTTGTAACTGATTACTATTCAAGTGTGAGCAATTTTGACGTAAAACGTTTAATTCATCAAATTTTAAATATGATGATAATTTATCTAAGGATTCGCTCATAAACCTGTATGAATCTACAAATCTAAATTTCACATCTGTATTTGGAACGAATTTTGTAAAGGATATATAACTCTCTTTATTTTTTGGTAAAACCGTTATTTTACCTGGTGTAACCTTAGCAATATCTCTTATAATAAAATGACTATCATAACCACTAAAATTATGAAAAAATACGGGGATGGAATGAGAGACCTTATAATTTAAATTACACCTCTAAATTTACCTGAGAAATGACAATGGTC
This sequence comes from Agriotes lineatus, assembly GCA_940337035.1. Lineage (NCBI taxonomy): Eukaryota > Metazoa > Arthropoda > Insecta > Coleoptera > Elateridae > Agriotes > Agriotes lineatus. The sequence goes on from CALNHX010005150.1 coordinate 54,337, forward strand.
CCTGACTTTGACGTGATAATCTAAAAATTGTTCTTCGCAAATATAACAATTTGAAGCATTTTCAAATTGAAGTTGTTGAATTTGGGATAGTACCTCCATCGGTACCGAATCTGTAAAATAATTTTCCACTTCTGAAGCAATTTGGGTTAGTTCTTCAACAAACCAATCAATACATTTACTCCCGCTATTAAGCCTTAATCGTGATTTCGAGTTATTAAAATTACAATGTAGATAGTATGCAATACGGCAAGCTTGATGTTCTTTATATTTAAACGTGTCTTTAGTTTCATTATCCTGAAAATCTTTTACAAGGCACTCCAGATCACAGTATAACACAAACGGTGCTGGCTCCATATTTTGAAAATTTGTAAACTTTGCATTGGTGCCTGGTTTTGTCATCACAATTTTACATTTATTAATATTAGCACAATCTACTTCATGTATTTTTAGTTTATTTTCATTATTAAAGTAATGTAGACACCTATCACAAATGTAATTTTTTTTATTATTTTTTGATAATTGTCTATGAACTAACCTGGCTAAATGTTTTATCCAACAGAAATGGTGTTTTATCAAAGACTCACTACCATTATAAAGGTGAAAATCATCTTCATCCTGGTCATTATCACAATCATCATCCTGTTTTTGAATTTCATAATGCTCTTGAATCATTAGCAAATTGTTTTTGTTTTTTTTTTCTTTACATAGAAATACTGGTACTGTAACATAATTTGTTTCCGATTTTCGAATCAATCCATAAATATTTAACGATATGTTGATATTCTGCTTAAGAAATTTAGGAATTTGATCTAAAGTAACTGGAAAATTAATATTATCAAAATTTAAAACTTGTCCATAGTAGGGGTATGAATTGACTCGATCAGAATTCTTTTTAGTTGGAAACAAGGCTGAAACTAGTGACCATCCAAATCAGGACTCATCATTATTTTTCACATTTATAACAGCTTTCTTAACTTTCATTTCATTAGGTAACTCTATGTATGATGATGCATGAAATAATGATACCTTGTTTATATTTACCATTAATGAGATTATTTTAGACAACGTGCAACCGCTTCCAGATTCCTCAAATTCTGAAATTTGCGTCATTAAATTATCCACAACATTTTTCTGGAACCACCGATTTAAATCATGATTAAATAAACTACCTAGAAAAAGCATTTTTGTAATTTAAGTAAACTAATACACAAAGTAAACATACCTAAAGTTTTTTTTTTTTTTTTTATTAACTCCAAGACTATTTACAATCTGTCCGAGGACAATAAGTAAATGAAATAACAAATATTTAACATATATACATAACATGTAGGCAGGTCATCCATTGATTCGTGCCTATATAAACTGCATCTTAATAAGACTTATTTTAGTTGATTGACACTACTAATGATTGTTCGAGACTGCTACACGGTATTAAAATCTAGTAACTATGTCCAATGGCTTAAATCGCTTAAGTCTGCGCGTATCATGCTGTTCGTCAAGGAGCCTGTGGGCTAACTGATTAGGATGCACTGTTAATTTTACACGATACGATGCACTACAGCCAGGGGTGCTCAAACGGTCGATCGCGATCGACAAGTCGATCGCGAGTGCTTTTTGAGTCGATCTCGAGAAAAAAATTCCGATATAGAACTATTCACAGATTTAGTTTTAGTAGGTAGGTAACTAAAACAAAATGTAATGAATAAACAACTAAAATTTATTCGATCCACAATTAGGCCAGAATAACCCCCTCATCACTTTCTTTTATCGTAATAACCCCCTGCTAGCGGCAAAAGGCGACTTTATCAAAGGAACGCGCGGTACTTGCCAAAGAAAAGCCGCGTTTTTGATTCCCGCCGATTATTCTAGAAACTTCGGGCGGCGTGTTTGGCGGGAACATTCGAGACTTCGTTCACGCCGATATAAATGTTGCACCTGCAGGAATAGGAGTCAGTCTGAGATGTAACTTGAAGGTGATACGTCGATACAAAGTTTATTAATAAATAGTACAAAATGAGTGCGGCGAAAAAAAGTAAAACGTATCATTTTAATAACGATTGGGAGGAAGAATTTTTCTTTTGCATGGTAAAGGATAAGTGCATTTGTCTCATTTGCCGTGCGTCAGTTGCAATACCTAAGCGTGGGAACTTAGAGAGGCATCATAAAACGGTTCATAAAAACTATGAAAAGGATTTTCCGTCACAGAGTGAATTAAGAAAACGAAAAGTACGTGATTTGATAACTTGTTTGGAAAAAGAACAAACCATGTTCACAAGACCAGCCAAACAATCAAAAGCTGCAACGATCGCGTCATTTAAAATATCTCATATATTGGCGAAACACAAGAAACCATTTGAAGATGGATCGGTTGTGAAGGAAGCATTTATTGAAGCGGGTGAAACTTTATTTGGAGATTTTAAAAATAAAACAGAGATTATGTCTGCTATTAGAGAACTTCAGTTATCTCGTCCGACTGTCACAAGGCGTGTTGAAGTCATGAGTCAGGACTTGGCAGATAAACTAAAACATGATATCATGGAATGTACGTACTTTTCTTTACAGTTCGACGAATCCACCGATATGACAGACACTGCCCAGCTGTGTATTTTTATTCGAATGGTATTCAATGACATGTCGGCTAAGGAGGAGTTTTTAACAATGATTCCTCTGAAAGGAACTACCCGTGGCGAAGATATATATGACGTTTTCTTCAATTTTGTAACAAACTACAAGCTACCAATATATAAACTAGTGTGCATTACAACCGATGGAGCACCAGCAATGACTGGAAACAAAAACGGTTTTGTGGCATTGTGTCGAGCTAATGACGATTTCCCTTCATTTTTCTCCTTCCATTGCATTATACATCAACAAGTTTTGTGTTCAAAAGTTCTAAACATGGAGGAGATTATGGGCATAGCAATAAAAATTGTGAATTCCATCCGTGCACGTAGCTTGCAACGACGGCTCTTTAAATTGCAGTTGGAAGCTAATGAGTCAGCTGAACACACTGATTTAGTTCTTCACACGGACGTCAGGTGGTTGAGTCGCGGAAAATTCCTAGAAAGGTTTCAAGAATTATTGCCCGAAATAACAGCTTTTCTGGACGAAAGAGGTGATGACACTCATACGCTGAAAAACGGAAAATGGCTGACTGATTTGGCATTTTTGACAGACATCACAACGCATTTAAACACCATTAACTTGGAGCTTCAAGGTAAAGGAAAAACTATTATTGAGATGATTAGCGCAATAAACGCATTCAAAAGTAAATTGCAACTTATGATAGATCAACTGAAAAGAAAGGATCTGAAACATTTTCCGTCTTTGAAAGCAAGGATTCCTCAGTTGAATTATGATATTTATGAGGCAGAATTATCAAATATTTTGGGACAATTCGAAAAACGTTTTTATGATTTCAGTAAATTGGCAAATATCGCATCATTTATGAGTTATCCTTTTTCGTGTAAAAACATTGAGGAATTAGCTACTGAAATAGCAAGTCAGTTTAACATGGAATCATGTTCTGTTGAAAATGAGTTAGTGCAGATTATATCAGATATACATCTCAAAGCCACAGCATCTGATACAAAATTCTGGTGTTTTATATCTGAAGATAAATATCCGAATCTAAGGCAAATCGCCCTTCAGCTGACGGCAATGTTTGGGTCAACTTACTTGTGCGAGTCTGCATTTTCTGAAATGAAGGTAATTAAGTCAAAATATCGCAATCGACTAACTGACGATCATATGTCATCATGCTTGCGATTAGCACTCGGTAATTACGTACCATCTTATTAAAAGTATGCCGAGGATATGCAGTGCCACTCTTCAACATCCAAAGTCACTCTCTAGTTAAGTTTAAACACTAGAACTCGTTAGTTTTGTAAGAACCAATAAACTCGCAATTTTGAATAATTATGTGTTTTTTTTTCATTGACATTTTAGAGCAGACCTTGACTAAAAAAATACGTATTGTGTGGAAAACTAATATCTATGCAACGATACACCCTACCTAGACGACAATCCTGCATCACACATACTTGCAGCCTCTCAGAGTCGATCGATCGTAGTCTAACAATATTGTGGTAGATCGCCAGCAGTTCAAGTTTGAGCACCCCTGCACTACACTGTTTAGCTACCTCTTTTACGGTAGGTATTTTTAGGTCACTTCTAAGAATGTTGTTGGTTACGTACCATGGGGCGTTAGTGATTTGGCGTAGTACCTTTGATTGAAATCGTTCTAGTATTTCTATGTTGGAGTTTGCAGCTGAACCCCATAACTGTAATCCATAACTCCATATGGGTTTTAATATTACTTTATACAGAAGCACTTTATTTTCTAATGTTAGCTGCGACTTTTTCCCTATTAACCAATAAAGCTGTTGAAGTTTAATATTCAGTTGTTTCTTTTTTGCTTCAATGTGTGGTCTCCAAGTTAGACGTCTTCGAGGTTCATGCCTAGGTATTTGGCTTCCGTGTTTTGAGGTATAGCTTGTCCATTCAAATATATTGGTGGGCAAGTCAACCGTTTTGTGGTAAAGGTTACATGTGTTGATTTCTGCTCATTAACTCTGATTCTCCAGGTCTGTAGCCATTTTTCGATTTCGTTTATATTTTCTTGAACCATAGTCGAAGCAATTTCTGGATCTCTGTGAGATGCAATTACTGTGGTGTCGTCAGCGAAAGTTGCTACTACTGTATCTTGCAGTGCTGGTAAGTCTGAGGTGAAGATCAGATATAGGATTGGTCCCAGGATACTCCCTTGCGGAACGCCTGATATGATAGTTTTAAGACTTGTTTGTTCATCTTCGTATCTAACATAGAACTGCCTGTCTTGTAGGTATGAGTGTAATAGAAGATAGACGTTGTATGGTAAATGTTGTTTGATTTTATAGAGTAAGCCAGGGTGCCAAACCTTATCGAAGGCTTGAGACACGTCAAGAAATACCGCTGAGCAGTATCTTCCTTCTTCGATGGCGGAATTTATTTGACGTACTACTCGATGCACCTGCTCTATAGTGCCATGGTTCTCCCTGAAGCCGAACTGATGTTCTGGGATTAGTTGTTTTTGATCTAATATTGGCTTCAGTCTTTTAAGGAAAAGCTTTTCGAATACTTTCGAAATAACTGGCAGCAGGCTAATTGGCCTATATGAGGCAACATTTTGTGGATCTTTTCCAGGTTTGACTATTAGAATGATCTCTGCTATTTTCCAAGAGGCTGGGAAGTAGTTTAACCTTAGGGCTGCATTGAAGAGTTCAGTTATGTTTCTTAATATGTTTTCTGGCAGCTCTTTGAGCACTTTACCGGTAATATTATCCCATCCGGGTGCTTTTTTACTACTAATTTCTTTGTTTATTACTTGTCTAACTTCTTGTATTTTAAATTTTTGTAATGGAAGCTCCATTTGTAAAGGTGATTCTAAAAACGTGTGAACTTCTTTTTCTTCCTCCTCTGTAACTGTTCTGGGGAACGGGCTGAAGGTTTTTTCGAGATGTTCTGCAAAAACGTGCGCCTTTTCTGTGTTTGTTCTAGCCCATTTGCCATTTTCAAGTTTTATAGGAGAATTATGTTGATGGGGACGCTTGATCCTTTTTGTTGCCTTCCACAAAGAATAATTTGTGTCTTTGGTTGCAGATAATTCTTGTAAGTGTTTCTGGATAGCCGTGTTCCTTTCTTCTATTAGTATTTGCTTTAATTCTTTTGTTGCTTTGTTGTAGCTGGTTCTGTCTTGAGGAGATCTAGACTGTTGCCATTTTTTCCTTAATTTTCGTTTTTCTATGATTTTTTCTTTGACGGTGCTGGAGCAGATTTTCTGTTGCAAATTGCTGGTCATGTTTGGGGTGGCTGTCCATGCAGCTTTCTGAAGAGCTAGGGTCAATAAGTCGACAGCTGCGTCTACTTCTTCCTTAGTTTTTAGTGAAAAGTTAAAGCAGTTTTTGCTGAGTATATCAGAAAACAGAAACCAGTTTGTTTTACTATTACATAATGTATGGGATCTAACTTTATGTTCCGTAATCGCATCCAGAGTAGCAATTATGGGGGAATGGTCGGACGAAAGATCAAGACACGACTGAATATTTAGATGTGTAGTAGGTATGCCTTTTGTTATGCAAAAATCTAACAAATCTGGAATACGTCTTCTATCTGCGGGCCAGTATGTGGGTTCGCCCGTGGTCAAAGGTGTTAAATTATTATGTAGCATCGCTAGATAGAGCTGTCTTCCCCTTGGTGTTGGTGTGTTTGATCTGCAGCCCCACCATGGGTGCTTGGCATTGAAATCCCCTCCGCTAATAAACCTGTTTCCAAGTGTATCGAAATATTGTTTAGATTGTTCATTTGTAATTTTGTGTTTTGGTGGAGAATATACAGAGGATAACGTGATGGGTCCAATATGATCATGCACTGTAACAGTGGTAGCTTGAATAAAGTCTTTTGCGAAATTTTCATTTGCATGATGTTTTATAGATGTTTTAATTATGAGGGCAGCACCTCCGTGAGCTTTACCGTCTGGATGTGGTGTGTCGTAAACTGAATAACCTGGAACACTTAGATAGCTTTTGCTGGTAAAATGCGTTTCGCAGATGAACATAACATCTATGTTTTGAAGTACTAAAAATGTTTTTAATTCTTGGCTTCGTTGTGCCAAGCCGTTAGCATTCCAGACACCGATTTTTAGTAAATTAGCCATTATTAGTTTTGTTTATGAGAGCAGTGATAATATTTAATAGTGTATCCATTCTTTCTGCCAGTTTTTGCACTATTTCTTCTAATTTGTTTATGCGATCGTTGTGTTGTGTAGCCGGAGGCTGAACCGAATCATTTGCTAGTGGATTACTCTTTAGCTTTTGTAGATAAGGGTAGTTTGTTTGTGTTGATGAAGGATTGATGGAATTTCCGGGACTTTGAAATGTAAGTGGGTTTTTCTGCGCTTGTACTTGCCTTTCTTTTAGCATCTTTTCTCTAAGAGTGGGGTATAGTTTCTGTTGCAGTTGTTTCCGCACAATGCATCCTTTATAACTGGCAGGGTGATTTTGTTTACAGTTGTAACATACTACGTCTCTTCTTTTTTCGGTCCACGTGCAATTGGCGGTAAGATGGTTACCTGCACATTTAACGCAATTTGGCTGCCTATAGCAATAATTTTTAGTATGCCCGAAGGCTTGGCATTTTATGCATTGAGGAATATCGCGTATTTATAAAATTGAATTCTTACAGTACACGACTGTTCGCTTTGAGCAACCTTACCTAAAGTTAATATGCAATTTTTCGTATTAAATACAAATTCCTTAAACTCCAGTTCATTGACTATTAAGGTAGATTTTACAAATTCCGCCCTAAATTCGACGTTTATTTTTATTGGGTTATTATGCTGTTTTAATGTTGTCTCAATATGTTTCATAAACAACACGAAACAATCTTCAAAGAAAATGGGTAGTTTCTTGTGTGTTAGGTTAATAATAATTCCAGCATGAATCCTTGATTTGAACGCTGTTACTAAATCCTTCCAAATTACACGACCTCCAAGATTCTTTTCTCGTAGTTTGTTATTTGCAAACGTGATTCCACCACCACTTGTAGTACTAAATCGATTTTTAAATAATGGTTCATACCTGTAGAATTGCCCCAGAACAGCTTGTAGGTGTTTTTTCTCAGATAATGTAAATGATGAATCACCTTGTTTATTATTAACTAGTTTAATATTAAAACTAATTAATTTAATGTACTTTTGAATTTTTTCATTTTGCAACTGGTGCTTTTTATAAGCTTCTTTCATCATACGCAGCACTAAGTCAATATTATTTAAAAATTCCTTAGACATTTTTATTGTTATGTATAAAAACACTAAATGCTAACAGTGAACTACATATTCAAGCGAAGATTTTTCCCTTATAAACCATGCATTTCCCACCTTTTAATGTTTGTTCTAACAAGGAGTCGATAAGAATTCATAAACAGATAAGTGTCAATTATTAACATTAATGTTAAGCGATAGATATTCAAGGTATTGTTTTTTCTTAAATATAAACTGCTTCATACACCTTTAAGCAACATAAAACAATTACTAGTCACCCCTCTTTATTAATTTTATAACCATACAAATATTTCACAAACAAACAAACAAAAATTAAGTATTAAGAAAGTAAGTTACTATAATTTTTTTATATCTAAAATTGATTAATTAATTCACCCCATACTTCCTCATCTTCATCCTCGGGAATTGTTGGTTGTGTTCGTAAAACAAGCCTATCCAAAATATTTTTGGTAATTTGTCGCTCTGCTAAAGTTGATTGTAAACTCGTAGGAGAATTTTTATTCAATGGTGTTGAAAAGCGTTCTGTAGTAGACATATATTAATTTTTAACTGTACACATACGTATCCTTTTGCAGGGAACCGATGAAAAAATACCACTATCTTGAAATTCATCATATTCATTTACACCTAGAATTGATATTAATGGTTTGTACATACATTCATCGCACCAATTACTACTGCTCTTGAGAGCTTCTATCACATAGCGTTTATTGTTGGAAAGTTTGATATTATTTATAACATGTACATATTGGTAATTATTAAAACGTTCATCGTTCATAAAACACGAATTACACAAATTTATGGACTGACTTGAATTAAAAACGCGAAACCCTCATAATGTAAAATAGTCTTTTTTGGTAACCACACTATATTTTGCTGCAAATAGTTTAAAATTTGGTTCCGAATAATTTCGTTCACACACACACTCTTGCAACACTTCTTCAGTCCAAACTGGTACTTCGACTACACCTTGAAGGACTACATCATTTAATTCTCGAATGTGTTGGAACCAGTTGAGGTGAAGGTGTTCTTTCAGAGTCTGTGGAAGTTGAAGCGTTTGTATGTAACTCAACGAATAAGTCCAACATATAGTCTTCGTTGAGTGGTAAAGCAGAGATGATGGTTGATACATTTTTAAATTCTTTCAAATTTCACTGCTACAGCACCATTTTCTTTCCCCACATCGATTTCACCAGTAAAAATTAATGCTGTCTTATTGATTTTCTTCTTCATAGAAATCACCCTTTCGTCATTAATCATCTTGGCAATGCGAGCTGGTAGGAAGATAGAATTTTTACTAGTTTCAACAACCACTTGCCTCCCATACTCAGTGTTTAGCGATTTAATATCCACCAACTTGTATTTTTTGTTTAATTCCATATCCCGAATTTTTAAGGTTGGTTTAAACTCAAGTTGTCCAACAGCATTAATATCTTGGAAGCTGTTCATTATAGTTTATTTTGTATAGGTATATTTTTTCTTAAATTGTTGTGCAACTATTTACGTAGTAATATTGTACAGTGAGCGCCAAAAAGCATTGGTCAGTTTAAATTTTTAATAACAATTTATTTGCTTAAATTACACAGTTAATCAGAACTATTTCTTAAAGACTAAGAATGGGAGATTTACTTATGAAAAATGCTGTCGGTTAAATGACTCCCCTCTTGTTGAATGCACTCTTTTAAACGGTGGCCGAAATCTCTCATCACACGTTGCCGCATATCCTGCAGTATAGCTTCAATATTTTCCCGAATAAACATTTTAAGCTTTTCCAGATTTCTTATCTTTCTTGTAAATACTCTGCTCTTCAAGTAATCCCAAAGAAAAAATCAGGAGTGGTTATGTCCTGCGATCTCGAGGGCTAATGAAGGTCACCATATCAAGAAATCAGTTTATTTGGAAACGATTGTCGTAGGAGATTCGTATTAATTCTTGCGGTGTAATTTGTAGCACCGTCCTGTTGAAACCAATATTCATTTACTATCTCCTCTATTTGCGATAAAAAGATCTTTAAAGCATGTAATGTCTTTGAGATGTAACCGTTGCCGTTTCACCAATTTCCTCGAAAAAATGAGCCCCGACAATCTTTGACGGTGAAACAGCACACCAAACTGTCACTTTCGGAGGATGTCAAACATTGAAACAAAACTCCCAAGTTTCCGATTTATGAAGAAATTATCATTGATTCCATAGGTGAAGTGTATGGGTTTTTATTAGGTATTGAAACTGACCAATGCTTTTTGGCGCTCACTGTAGTTTACTAAAAATATAAATATGTGTTAAGGGTTTATATACCCACAGATTTTTGCAAAACATATTTGTTTAAAAATATGTTTGTGCAAATTAAATTCACTCCTTTAACCTTCCAGAAAATTGTATTAGCGGTTGTGGTTGAATAATATTATTTTAAGATAACGATTTATGATAAATATTTGTTTCATCTTTGCGGTTTTTTTTCATATCGCTACTTATATTAACTCAAGTGGTTCAGACTAAGGCACTGTAGTTCAGACGAGTATACTTATAGGCAACTGTTCAACAATTTACTTGCTATCGGTAGATGACGCTACGGGTGTAATTTTTTGAATAATAAATTAAAGAACCACAAGTCCATCTGAATGGTAATAATATTTCATTTATTTAATCTTTTACATGTTTATAAAGCTATAAGACAATATAAAAAATTAAATGTATGTTAAATATTACTTTCTTTTAAGAATATTGGGTATTTGCTTTTTCTTCTTGTTTATAGTTGGATGTGTTAACATTCTGGTGTTGTGTAGCGTGACTACTTGTCCCCGCTTCTCCATCTCCAGGTGTATATTTATTGAGCTCCGACAAAGGCAAAAAAATGCATTACATTTGTTACAGTATCTTGTTCCAGTATGTTTTTTACAGAAACAAACGAATGCTTCACATTCACCGCAATATTGTTCCCCATCCATCACCTGTATATAAAAAAAAAACAAAAATAAATTAAAAAATGTGAATTTTTTTAATGTTCCCAACATACCTATTTATATTTTTGAAAACTAACTGAATAGTAACTGTCTTGAACTGCGGAAATTAAAACACGTTATCGGATAAGTGTAAAACCACAAATTCCTGTTGTTTTGCTTCGAGTTTGTATCATTTCACATCTCAAATACGAATGGGTATGAAGTTATTTTTTTATATTTTAAGTTACACTGAAAATTTATTAAGATATTTTACAGAAGCCGAAAATCTATTTGTCAGTTCAATTCAATGCGGTACAAGGCGATACCCTATTGGTAAGTGTTTTTTCTATATTGAGTAAATACTTCTTCTACTTTAGTTTTACTTTTTAGAAAAAAGACTGCGCATATGTGAAGCAAAAGTATAAAAAAATAATCTAAGCTAATTACAAGTGAAGCTAATAAAATTATATTTCATATTATGATTTTTTCTTTTAGTATATCATTGAGCTAATTCGCAATTGTGATCACGTTCAGAATGCAATCCTATTAAAAATAGGGTGGTTCGAGGGGTGCAGATATAAAATTTATAAAGATATGGATCTGGATATGTTGTGAATTGTAACATACGTAAGTATCTTTTCTTGATTTTGGGGAAAATTAATTAATTTTATTTGTTGCAGTTATATTAATTTAGTTTATTAGTTTGTAGCTTGTAAGAAATTTTCAAAAATGTAATGCTTTTTACCGGAGCTTAATAAATATACTACATCTGGAGATGAAGAAGCGGGGTAACACCAGAATGAATAAATAAATAAATAAAAAAATGAACCTAAATTGTAGTTTTATTTTTTTAAGATATACATTTACACATCAGGTGTATAAAGGGTATAAAAAAAATTGCAAGCAACTTTAAGTTTTTTTATTGAACTAACAATATATTTCAAGCTTGAAAGCAAGTTCTTATAGAAAATTAAATTTTTTCAATAAACAATATTCATTACTGTTTTTTTTATGTTACGATGTAATTCCTTTTCAATAGCAAAAAACCTTCAAGATAACAATTATTATCTTTTGCAGTCTTGTAATCACTCACATACATAACAAGTGTTTTAAAAATATGACACAACTGTTCTTAATATTAGTTAGGTGTCTTTACAGAAATACTACCTATAGTCACCTATAGCAACCTACAGATGGCGCAGCATGTAACAAATAATGTATTAATGTAAACAAACACTCTTATCAGTGTTGTTTGTTTACAAACATGCCCGTCCATTTTGCGCTCTAACCAATCAGAACCCCACATTCCGAGTCACGTGATCATGTTTGTTTACAAACATAGCCGCCATATTGTTTGTTTTGAGCCAGAACGTACTCAACTCACCTACTCATACAATAACTATATTAAACTTTTCTACATCCACAATACTCAAATTCAATAGTTTGGTATTCATGTACGGTAAAACGTCTGAAAATCACGTTTTGCACTAAATATAAACCACACAAAATATTATTGTACTTCTAAAAGGTCTAGGCCGATCATAATATAATTATTTTAGCCAGAGAGAGTGCCATCACTAATGGGTGCTCAATAGCTGGGTTAGAATGGGTTGCAGTAGTGGTATGAGCTCCTGTAGTGGTATTTTTACAACTCATTTAAATTCATATAATTACCATTGTTGGGGTGAAATTACCACCCGTCGATCTGGTGTAGTGGACTGTATTTATTTACGCTATCACTATTCAGAAGACAAAAGAAACAAGTCCACCCTTGGTGAAGCTCAAGAGGCGACTCCCCGGTCTACCACCGTACGCATCCCCTCCTCTCGGGGTGCCGTAAACCCGTTTTGCCAGCAAGCACCAACATACTGCCCGCCTTGAAACATAACAGGTTTTCAACACAATATTTTTCCAAATACATAGTAACTTAACATCAGTAACATTACATCAATGTGTGCAAAATTTGCACCAGTAAAGCAAATCATTATTTTAATTTTTGAAAGTTCAATAATCTTAATGCTAACTTAACGTACTTCTTACAAAATGAAACGCTTCCTTAGCTAAAGGCTCATATGAGCTGTCAAGTTTTTAGTGCCCATTTCCTTCTTTCGGAAGAGGGCATATCGCACTCACTCCGCGTTTCACCATACCCGTTTGGGTTTTCACCGACACCACTCGCACTATTCCATCGTTGCCAGGGTGAAGTTGAGTTATGCGGCCAAGAGGCCACTGAAGAGGTGGTTGAGAGTCCAGCTTCAGTAGGACCAAGTCGCCTACAGAGGGTTGCTGGTGGATATTTTTTGTCCATCTCGTACGACTCTGAAGCTGCGGGAGGTACTCCTTGTTCCATCGGCACCAAAATCCCTGTACCATTGCTTGCACCAGTTGCCAGCGAGAAAGTCGGTTTATTTTGATGTCCGTATAATTTGATTCAGGTAATGCAGTCATACTCCGACCAATTAAGAAGTGTCCTGGCTTTAACGGTGCGAGGTCATTAGGATCATTGGATGGTGGGGTAAGGGGTCTTGAATTTAGACAAGACTCTATTTGTAACAATAGCATTAAAAATTCTTCATATGAAAGATTAGCATCTCCAATAACGCGTTTTAATTGAGTCTTAGTCGATTTTACTACAGCTTCCCACAAACCTCCGAAATTTGGAGATCTCGCAGGTGAAAAATGCCAAGTTATATTTTCCTTTCGTAAACCTCCTTCTATGTTCAACTTATTTTTTGTTAGAAAATTTGACAGTTCATTATTTGCCTCTACAAAATTTAATCCATTGTCTGAATAGACGTGTGAAGGCTTTCCCCTACGGGATACAAATCTCTTAAAACATGCCAAAAAAGACCCGGTTGTAAGATCGCTGACTATTTCAATATGGCAAGCTTTCGTTGTAAAGCATACAAAGACGCAGATATAAATCTTTGTTAATTTAACATTTCTCACTTGTCTGGTTTTAATGTGAAACGGACCAGCAAAATCTGTACCGCAAATTTCAAATGGCGGGTTTGGACTAATTCTATTCTGTGGCAAGTCACCCATTATAGGAATAAACGCCCTTGGTTGCACCTTGCTACATTCAATACAATTATGAATAATTTTCTTTGCAGTGTTTTTTCCTGCTAGGGGCCAGAATCGTTCTCTGACAGCGTATAATAAAGTTTGTGCACCGCAATGCTGTAATTGTATGTGCGCTTGTTCGAAAACCAACTTTGTTAATTTATGTTATTTTAAATTCGAATGTTTGATTCTTCCACCCGCACGTATTATCTCGTTTTCATCTAAAAACGGATTTAAACTCGTCATCTTACTTGATTTTGAAATGTGTTGATATTTCCTTAATTTGTCAAATTCGTCTTTAAATTCTGTCATTTGCATTAATTTACATAATTGTAGTAAAGAATTGCGGATTTCTCTGACCGACAGTAAACCCGATTTTCTGTTTTGCTTCGCTACTCTACAGTTTTTTATGAAACGCAACATATAAGCGAAAACTGCCTGCAATTTATCTAATGACAAAAATTTGTCAAATATCTCAAGCTGATTTTTTATTAACGTTGTTGTTACAATTTGCCTTTCTATTTTTATTTCAGGAACTTCGGATGTATATTTAAGTGAAATTTCTTCGGGCCATTCTGCTTTATTTTTTTGTAGCCATGACGGACCAGTAAACCAAAACGATGTGTTTATTAATTCATTTACAGACGCTCCGCGCGATATTAAATCTGCAGGGTTGTGATTTGTTCGGACATGATGCCAATCGTCAATATTTGAAATTGTTCAAATTTGTGACACACGATTAGCCACAAAAGTCTTCCATTTGTATGGCTCGCCCTTGATCCATTGCCAAGCAATCGAGGAATCTGTCCAGTAATAGCACCGTTTGAATTTTATATGTAATAAATCCGTGAATTTTCTTGTTAGTTGTGCCAATAACAAGCAAGCGCACAATTCCAAGCGTGGTAACGTTATTTGTTTTAACGGAGCCACTCTTGACTTTGAGCATACTAAATGACAACTTATGTTTTTATTGAAACCGCTAGACCTAACATAGATGCACGCTCCGAACGCTAGGTTACTGGCGTCCGCGAATGCGTGCAATTCAAACTCATTTTCGGCAATTATTAATCGTGGGATTTCAACCTTATTCAAATCATTTAATTGTTCACGAAATTCTACCCATTTTAATTTTAAACCATCAGATACCTCTTGATTCCAGTTTAAATTTCCTTTCCACAGTTTTTGAATAAACAATTTACCAGTGATTATAATAGGCCCTACCAACCCCAGTGGGTCGTACAATTGTGACACTAATGACAACACTGATCTTTTTGTCACTTTTTCGTGATCCTTTACGTTATCAACCATATAATGAAAATTATCGGTTTGAGAATTCACCAGATTCCGAGTACCTTTGATTCTGTTATATTGCTTAAACTTATTATTTTTACATTTTCATTTAGGTTTACATTTTTATTTGTTGACGAAGCATCAATATTTTGTATGTTTGATTTAAATTTGCTTAACTCAAAGCCAGCCGAAAATAAAATCTCAGTTAAATCGGCAGTTAATTTATTTAATTCGTCGACGGAATTTGCGCCAAATAATACATCATCGACATAGAAACAATTTTTTATTACGTTCGCTGCTATCGGTGTTACCATTTCATTTTCTAACGCCAGCTGATACAAACTTCTAATTGCAAGATAAGGTGAACTTGCTAAACCGTACGTGACCGTTTTTAATTCGTAGCAATTTAAAGGTTTAGATTTATCCTTCCGCCACAATATTCTTTGGTACTTTCTATCTTCTTCGTGAATTAAGACGTTTCGGTACATTTTCACTATGTCAGCTGTTTGACAATATTTATGCAAGCGAAAGTTCAATAAAATTACGAAAAGGTCATTTTGTAGAGTTCCTCCGATTAGCTGCGTGTCATTTAATGATATATTTGAGCCCGACTTTGCACTACCGTCGAAAACAACACGATTTTTTTCTTGATTATCCACGACTTTAATTACCGCATGATGTGGGAGGAAAAATTGGTTGTTATCAGAAATATTTATCCCGGTGATTTTTTCCATGTGATCTAATGTTTCATATTCGGACATGAATTTTGCATACGATTCCTTTAATTTTGGATTTTTATCAAATTTCTTCTCGATAGCGAGAAATCGTTTCAAAGCTACCTCGTATGAATTGCCCAGTTCCAAAATGTTGTTTTTAAATGGTATTTTTACAACGAATTTCCCTGACTTATCTCTTGTCAAATTGTTTACAAGATGTTCCTCAGCTGCAGCTTCTTCCTTTGAGTGATTTATTTTTGCGGAAACCGATTCTAACTGCCAAAACCTTTCTAATTTTTTTATTAAGTTCTTGATTTGAGAGCGAGACGTTGACATGTTTTGCTAACGCCATATTTGTATAATGCAGTTCTCCGGTTAACAACCACCCTAATTTGGAATTGCACAGAGTCGGTTTGTGTTTTCCCAAATGTATAACTTCACTAGTTATTAATTGCCAAAAGGTTTTTGCCCCTATTATCACATCGATTGGACCTCCCAAATGGAAATCCGAATCCGCTAAACGTACATTTTTTGGTACTCCCAAGTCGGACGGATTAATTTTGATTTTGGGTAAACCGTTTGTCATATGCGGCAACACAAAACATTGCAATTCTAGCCCCATAGCTCTATTTTCACTTGAAACGTTTAGAGTTACCATTTTATGAACAGCTGTTTGCGACCCATTCACGCCGATGATAGAAGAAAATACATCTTTTGTTGGCAATTTTAATTTTTTGCATAATGACTCTGAAATTATATTTACTTGACTACCGCTGTCGAATAAAACTCGACATTTATGTATCTTATCGTCGTTGTCAAAAATATTTACGACGGCCGTTGATAACAGAACATAATTTTCATTGTTATTTATTTGGGCATTTAAACTCGCCGCTTGGTTTAGACTTTCAGAGTGTCGTTTCCAACAGATGGACTATTCGTCGAAAGGTCACTACCTGCTCGCACACCTGTGTTTAGGTCGGGCGTTTGTATTTCTGCACAGTTCGCGGAAATATTTTTGTGTAAGAGGGTGTTATGCCTTTTATGGCATTTAAAGCATGATTTGCCTTTGCAATCGGTACTATTATGCCCCGCTTTTAAACACATTTTACACAATTTTAATTTATTTATTTCGATTAGGTACTCTTTCTTCCATATTTAAATTTAAAAACCCTTTACAATAATAAATGGCGTGATCATTTGCTGCGCAAAATGCACATCGCTTTTTATTAGCCATTGCAAGATTGACTTTATTAAATTTTGAGTAACCCTTATTTTCATTTTTATATGTTTGAACTGAAACACTCTCTAATATATTGCATTTCTTTGTTAGAAATTCCTTCAAGTCTTGAAACTTAGGTGCACCTGTGCTTTTGTCAAATGACTGCCACTCTTTACGAATGCTTATGTCTAGCTTGGTTTGAATTATATGACAAATTAGTGGGTCCCAAGAGCTCGTTATTATTCCCAAATTGTCTAATGATCTTAAATGAGAAGTGACCGTGTCTAATAATTTTCTCAACTCGCTATGTGAGTCTCTTGCCACAAATTTCAATTCAAATAAGGCCGCAACATGTGCGTTTATTATAATTTTACGATTTTCATATCGTTCAGTTAATAACTTCCAGCATTCTTGATATGCTTCACCACTAGTTGCTAGTGATTCAATAACTTGGCTTGCAGAGCCTTTGATACACGATTTTAAATATAATAGCTTTTGCACGTCCGACAGACTTGAATTACTGTGAAGGTGAACCAAGCCATTGAACGCGTCCTTGAAATTAGTCCAATTTTTATAGTCCCCGCTAAATTCAGGAAGAGAAATAATTGGCAATTTCACCATATTTAAATTTAAGCTTGTTTGCGAATTATAACTTGCATCTACTTCATTTAATTGCTGATTCAAACTTAATTTTTTCTCAGCACTGACAGTGGTTTTAAAATATTCATTATCTGAGGCTTCAACTTCTAATTGCACATCATCGTCAATGCTGAGCTCTATTTTTTGTTGTACAGAATCAAATTTGTCTAACAATGAAATAGTTGTTCTAATTTTTTCTTTAAAAGACTTAAAACGTCTCCATCTGTTCCATCGTTTACAAAGGTTTTAAATCTTGTTAATTTTGCCTTAATTCTCCCGCGTTCTCTCTTTAATTTTGGTAATTCTGACATGTTTATTTAATTTAATTATAAGAATAAAAAGTCTGTTTATGTAAGCTGCCGCAAGCAGACCAACACTCAATATTTGCTGCGTAATTACGCTGACGTTTTTTTTAATTACTGATGCGTAATTACGCTTAAGTTCAATTAATTTTAATTAGCATAGTTACGCTAAGTTTATTAATTCGTTGCGTAGTTACGCTAAGTTTATTTGGGAAAGGAACAGGAATTATTTTGAGGAGCCTCGCTTACCTGCAGGTGGCCGGTGCCTCTGTTGCTTGCAGGTGGTCGACCTTGTTTTCGGGGTGGCGAGACCGTCACGTGCTGCTTGAGTTTGTCACTTGAAAGGGACAATTTACCGGCTATCCGGCTCGAAGAACCATATGTTGGGGTGCAATCACCACCCGTCGATCTGGTGTAGTGGACTGTATTTATTTACGCTATCACTATTCAGAAGACAAAAGAAACAAGCTTCTAAGTAGCAACTCGCTTTTATTTTTTAATTTTAACCAAGCACGTCCACCCTTGGTGAAGCTCAAGAGGCGACTCCCCGGTATACCACCGCACGCATCCCCTCCTCTCGGGGTGCCGTGAACCCGTTTTGCCAGCAAGCACCAACAACCATATTAAATTTTTCTGCTTTCAAAAAATTCAAATTTAATAGTATGGTATTCATGTACTTTAAAACGTCTGGAAAGCACGTTTTGCAGTAAATGTAAACCACACAAAATATAACTGTACTTCTAAAACGTCTATGGCCAATCATAATATATTTATTTTAGCCAGAGAGAAAACCATCACTAATAGGTGCTCAACAGCTTACTTAGAATGGGTTGCAGTAGTAGTAGCAGCTATTGTAGTAGTATATTTAAAACTCATATGACAACATATAATTACCATATTAAATTTTGCTGCATCCAAAAAATTCAAAATTAATAGTTTGGTATTCATGTACGTTAAAACGTCTGAAAAGCACGTTTTGCAGTAAATATAAACGATACAAAATTTTGTTGTACTACTAAAAGGTGTAGGACCGATCATATTATAATTATTTTAGATATAGCAAGCGTGCCATTACTAATAGGTGCACAACAGCTGGCTTAGAATGGGTTGCAGTAGTAGTAGCAGCTCCTGTAATGATATATTTTCAACTCATTTAACTACATACAATAACTATATTAAACTTTTCTACATGCACAAAATTCAGATTCAAGAGTTTGGTATTCATGTACGGTAAAACGTCTGAAAATCACGTTTTGCAGTAAATATAAACCACACAAAATATTATTGTACTACTGAAAGATATAGGGCCGAACATAATATAATTATTTAAGCCAGAGCAAGCGTGCCATCACTAATATGTGCTCTATAGCTGGCTTAGAATTGGCTGCAGTAGTAGTAGCAGCTCCTGTAGTTGTATATTTACAACTCATTTAACTACATATAATTATAATATTAAATTTTGCTGCATCTAAAAAATTCAAATTTAATAGTATGGTATTCATGTACGTTAAACCGCCTGAGAAGCACGTTTTTCAATAAATATAAACCACACAAAATATTATTGTACTACTAAAAAGTCTAGGGCCGAACATAATATAATTATTTAAGCCAGAGCAAGCGTGCCATCACCAATAGTTGCTCAATAGCTGGCTTAGAATGGGCTGCAGTAGTAGTAGCAGCTCCTGTATTAGTATATTTACAACTTATTTAACTACATATAATCACTATATTACATTTTTCTGCATCCAAAAAATTTTAATTCAATACTTTGGTATTCATGTACGTTAAACAGTCTGAAAAGCAGGTTTTGCAATAAATATAAACCACACAAAATATTATTGTACTACTAAAAGATCTAGGGCCGAACATAATATAATTATTTAAGCCAGAGCAAGCGTGCCATCACCAATAGGTGCTCAATAGCTGGCTTAGAATGGGCTGCAGTAGTAGTAGCAGCTCCTGTATTAGTATATTTACAACTTATTTAACTACATATAATTACTATATTACATTTTTCTGCATCCAAAAAATTTAAATTCAATACTTTGGTATTCATGTACGTTAAACAGTTTGAAGAGCACGTTTTGCAATAAATATAAACCACACAAAATATTATTGTACTACTAAGTGATTTAGGGCCGAACATAATATAATTATTTAAGCCAGAGCAAGCGTGCCATCACTAATGGTTGCTCTATAGCTGGCTTAGAATGGGCTGCAGTAGTAGTAGCAGTTATTGTAGTTGTATATTTACAACTCATTTAACTACATGTAATTACTATATTATATTTTGCAGCATCCAAAAAATTCAAATTTAATAGTTTGGCATTAATGTATTTTAAACCGTCTGAAAAGCACGTTTTGCAATAAATATAAACCACACAAAATATTATTGTACTACTAAGTGATTTAGGGCCGAACATAATATAATTATTTAAGCCAGAGCAAGCGTGCCATCACTAATAGTTGCTCTATAGCTGGCTTAGAATGGGTTGCAGTAGTAGTAGCAGTTATTGTAGTTGTATATTTACAACTCATTTAACTACATGTAATTACTATATTAGATTTTGCTGCATCCAAAAAATTCAAATTTAATAGTTTGGTATTAATGTACGTTAAACCGTCTAAAAAGCACGTTTTGCAATAAATATAAACCACAAAAAATATTTTTGTACTACTAAAAGATCTAGGGCCGAAAATAATATAATTATTTAAGCCAGAGCAAGCGTGCCATCACCAATAGGTGCTCAATCGCTGGCTTAGAATGGGCTGCAGTAGTAGTAGCAGCTCCTGTATTAGTATATTTACAACTTATTTAACTACATATAATTACTATATTACATTTTTCTGCATCCAAAAAATTTTAATTCAATACTTTTTGTATTTATGTACGTTAAACAGTTTGAAGAGCACGTTTTGCAATAAATATAAACCACACAAAATATTATTGTACTACTAAGTGATTTAGGGCCGAACATAATATAATTATTTAAGCCAGAGCAAGCGTGCCATCACTAATGGTTGCTCTATAGCTGGCTTAGAATGGGCTGCAGTAGTAGTAGCAGTTATTGTAGTTGTATATTTACAACTCATTTAACTACATGTAATTACTGTATTATATTTTGCTGCATCCAAAAAATTCAAATTTAATAGTTTGGCATTAATGTATTTTAAACCGTCTGAAAAGCACGTTTTGCAATAAATATAAACCACACAAAATATTATTGTACTACTAAGTGATTTAGGGCCGAACATAATATAATTATTTAAGCCAGAGCAAGCGTGCCATCACTAATAGTTGCTCTATAGCTGGCTTAGAATGGGTTGCAGTAGTAGTAGCAGTTATTGTAGTTGTATATTTACAATTCATTTAACTACATGTAATTACTATATTATATTTTGCTGCATCCAAAAAATTCAAATTTAATAGTTTGGCATTAATGTATTTTAAACCGTCTGAAAAGCACGTTTTGCAATAAATATAAACCACACAAAATATTATTGTACTACTAAGTGATTTAGGGCCGAACATAATATAATTATTTAAGCCAGAGCAAGCGTGCCATCACTAATAGTTGCTTTATGGCTGGCTTAGAATGGGTTGCAGTAGTAGTAGCAGTTATTGTAGTTGTATATTTACAACTCATTTAACTACATGTAATTACTATATTAGATTTTGCTGCATCCAAAAAATTCAAATTTAATAGTTTGGTATTAATGTACGTTAAACCGTCTAAAATGCACGTTTTGCAATAAATATAAACCACAAAAAATATTTTTGTACTAGTAAAAGATCTAGGGCCGAAAATAATATAATTATTTAAGCCAGAGCAAGCGTGCCATCACCAATAGGTGCTCAATCGCTGGCTTGGAATGGGCTGCAGTAGTAGTAGCAGCTCCTGTATTAGTATATTTACAACTTATTTAACTACATATAATTACTATATTACATTTTTCTGCATCCAAAAAATTTTAATTCAATACTTTGGTATTCATGTACGTTAATCAGTTTGAAGAGCACGTTTTGCAATAAATATAAACCACACAAAATATTATTGTACTACTAAGTGATTTAGGACCGAACATAATATAATTATTTAAGCCAGAGCAAGCGTGCCATCACTAATAGTTGCTCTATGGCTGGCTTAGAATGGGTTGCAGTAGTAGTAGCAGTTATTGTAGTTGTATATTTACAACTCATTTAACTACATGTAATTACTATATTAGATTTTGCTGCATCCAAAAAATTCAATTTTAATAGTTTGGTATTAATGTACGTTAAACCGTCTAAAAAGCACGTTTTGCAATAAATATAAACCACAAAAAATATTTTTGTACTACTAAAAGATCTAGGGCCGAAAATAATATAATTATTTAAGCCAGAGCAAGCGTGCCATCACCAATAGGTGCTCAATCGCTGGCTTAGAATGGGCTGCAGTAGTAGTAGCAGCTCCTGTATTAGTATATTTACAACTTATTTAACTACATATAATTACTATATTACATTTTTCTGCATCCAAAAAATTTAAATTCAATACTTTGGTATTCATGTACGTTAAACAGTTTGAAGAGCACGTTTTGCAATAAATATAAACCACACAAAATATTTATGTACTACTAAGTGATTTAGGGCCGAACATAATATAATTATTTAAGCCAGAGCAAGCGTGCCATCACTAATGGTTGCTCTATAGCTGGCTTAGAATGGGCTGCAGTAGTAGTAGCAGTTATTGTAGTTGTATATTTACAACTCATTTAACTACATGTAATTACTGTATTATATTTTGCTGCATCCAAAAAATTCAAATTTAATAGTTTGGCATTAATGTATTTTAAACCGTCTGAAAAGCACGTTTTGCAATAAATATAAACCACACAAAATATTATTGTACTACTAAGTGATTTAGGGCCGAACATAATATAATTATTTAAGCCAGAGCAAGCGTGCCATCACTAATAGTTGCTCTATAGCTGGCTTAGAATGGGTTGCAGTAGTAGTAGCAGTTATTGTAGTTGTATATTTACAACTCATTTAACTACATGTAATTACTATATTAGATTTTGCTGCATCCAAAAAATTCAAATTTAATAGTTTGGTATTAATGTACGTTAAACCGTCTAAAAAGCACGTTATGCAATAAATATAAACCACAAAAAATATTTTTGTACTACTAAGAAATCTGGGGGCCGAAAATAATATAATTATTTAAGCCAGAGCAAGCGTGCCATCACCAATAGGTGCTCAATCGCTGGCTTAAAATGGGCTGCAGTAGTAGTAGCAGCTCCTGTATTAGTATATTTACAACTTATTTAACTACGTATAATTACTATATTACATTTTTCTGCATCCAAAAAATTTTAATTCAATACTTTTTGTATTTATGTACGTTAAACAGTTTGAAGAGCACGTTTTGCAATAAATATAAACCACACAAAATATTATTGTACTACTAAGTGATTTAGGGCCGAACATAATATAATTATTTAAGCCAGAGCAAGCGTGCCATCACTAATGGTTGCTCTATAGCTGGCTTAGAATGGGCTGCAGTAGTAGTAGCAGTTATTGTAGTTGTATATTTACAACTCATTTAACTACATGTAATTACTATATTATATTTTGCTGCATCCAAAAAATTCAAATTTAATAGTTTGGCATTAATGTATTTTAAACCGTCTGAAAAGCACGTTTTGCAATAAATATAAACCACACAAAATATTATTGTACTACTAAGTGATTTAGGGCCGAACATAATATAATTATTTAAGCCAGAGCAAGCGTGCCATCACTAATAGTTGCTCTATGGCTGGCTTAGAATGGGTTGCAGTAGTAGTAGCAGTTATTGTAGTTGTATATTTACAACTCATTTAACTACATGTAATTACTATATTAGATTTTGCTGCATCCAAAAAATTCAAATTTAATAGTTTGGTATTAATGTACGTTAAACAGTCTAAAAAGCACGTTTTGCAATAAATATAAACCACAAAAAATATTTTTGTACTACTAAAAGATCTAGGGCCGAAAATAATATAATTATTTAAGCCAGAGCAAGCGTGCCATCACCAATAGGTGCTCAATCGCTGGCTTAGAATGGGCTGCAGTAGTAGTAGCAGCTCCTGTATTAGTATATTTACAACTTATTTAACTACATATAATTACTATATTACATTTTTCTGCATCCAAAAAATTTTAATTCAATACTTTGGTATTCATGTACGTTAAACAGTTTGAAGAGCACGTTTTGCAATAAATATAAACCACACAAAATATTATTGTACTACTAAGTGATTTAGGGCCGAACATAATATAATTATTTAAGCCAGAGCAAGCGTGCCATCACTAATAGTTGCTCTATAGCTGGCTTAGAATGGGTTGCAGTAGTAGTAGCAGTTATTGTAGTTGTATATTTACAACTCATTTAACTACATGTAATTACTATATTATATTTTGCTGCATCCAAAAAATTCAAATTTAATAGTTTGGTGTTAATGTACGGTAAACCGTCTAAAAAGCACGTTTTGCAATAAATATAAACCACAAAAAATATTTTTGTACTACTAAAAGATCTAGGGCCGAAAATAATATAATTATTTAAGCCAGAGCAAGCGTGCCATCACCAATAGGTGCTCAATCGCTGGCTTAGAATGGGCTGCAGTAGTAGTAGCAGTTCCTGTATTAGTATATTTACAACTTATTTAACTACATATAATTACTATATTACATTTTTCTGCATCCAAAAAATTTAAATTCAATACTTTGGTATTCATGTACGTTAAACAATTTGAAGAGCACGTTTTGCAATAAATATAAACCACACAAAATATTTATGTACTACTAAGTGATTTAGGGCCGAACATAATATAATTATTTAAGCCAGAGCAAGCGTGCCATCACTAATGGTTGCTCTATAGCTGGCTTAGAATGGGCTGCAGTAGTAGTAGCAGTTATTGTAGTTGTATATTTACAACTCATTTAACTACATGTAATTACTATATTATATTTTGCTGCATCCAAAAAATTCAAATTTAATAGTTTGGCATTAATGTATTTTAAACCGTCTGAAAAGCACGTTTTGCAATAAATATAAACCACACAAAATATTATTGTACTACTAAGTGATTTAGGGCCGAACATAATATAATTATTTAAGCCAGAGCAAGCGTGCCATCACTAATAGTTGCTCTATGGCTGGCTTAGAATGGGTTGCAGTAGTAGTAGCAGTTATTGTAGTTGTATATTTACAACTCATTTAACTACATGTAATTACTATATTAGATTTTGCTGCATCCAAAAAATTCAAATTTAATAGTTTGGTATTAATGTACGTTAAACAGTCTAAAAAGCACGTTTTGCAATAAATATAAACCACAAAAAATATTTTTGTACTACTAAAAGATCTAGGGCCGAAAATAATATAATTATTTAAGCCAGAGCAAGCGTGCCATCACCAATAGGTGCTCAATCGCTGGCTTAGAATGGGCTGCAGTAGTAGTAGCAGCTCCTGTATTAGTATATTTACAACTTATTTAACTACATATAATTACTATATTACATTTTTCTGCATCCAAAAAATTTTAATTCAATACTTTGGTATTCATGTACGTTAAACAGTTTGAAGAGCACGTTTTGCAATAAATATAAACCACACAAAATATTATTGTACTACTAAGTGATTTAGGGCCGAACATAATATAATTATTTAAGCCAGAGCAAGCGTGCCATCACTAATAGTTGCTCTATAGCTGGCTTAGAATGGGTTGCAGTAGTAGTAGCAGTTATTGTAGTTGTATATTTACAACTCATTTAACTACATGTAATTACTATATTATATTTTGCTGCATCCAAAAAATTCAAATTTAATAGTTTGGTGTTAATGTACGTTAAACCGTCTAAAAAGCACGTTTTTCAATAAATATAAACCACAAAAAATATTTTTGTACTACTAAAAGATCTAGGGCCGAAAATAATATAATTATTTAAGCCAGAGCAAGCGTGCCATCACCAATAGGTGCTCAATCGCTGGCTTAGAATGGGCTGCAGTAGTAGTAGCAGTTCCTGTATTAGTATATTTACAACTTATTTAACTACATATAATTACTATATTACATTTTTCTGCATCCAAAAAATTTAAATTCAATACTTTGGTATTCATGTACGTTAAACAGTTTGAAGAGCACGTTTTGCAATAAATATAAACCACACAAAATATTTATGTACTACTAAGTGATTTAGGGCCGAACATAATATAATTATTTAAGCCAGAGCAAGCGTGCCATCACTAATGGTTGCTCTATAGCTGGCTTAGAATGGGCTGCAGTAGTAGTAGCAGTTATTGTAGTTGTATATTTACAACTCATTTAACTACATGTAATTACTATATTAGATTTTGCTGCATCCAAAAAATTCAAATTTAATAGTTTGGTATTAATGTACGTTAAACCGTCTAAAAAGCACGTTTTGCAATACATATAAACCACAAAAAATATTTTTGTACTACTAAAAGATCTAGGGCCGAAAATAATATAATTATTTAAGCCAGAGCAAGCGTGCCATCACCAATAGGTGCTCAATCGCTGGCTTAGAATGGGCTGCAGTAGTAGTAGCAGCTCCTGTATTAGTATATTTACAACTTATTTAACTACATATAATTACTATATTACATTTTTCTGCATCCAAAAAATTTAAATTCAATACTTTGGTAATAATGTACGTTAAACCGTCTAAAAAGCACGTTTTGCAATAAATATAAACCACACAAAATATTATTGTACTACTAAGTGATTTAGGGCCGAACATAATATAATTATTTAAGCCAGAGCAAGCGTGCCATCACTAATAGTTGCTCTATGGCTGGCTTAGAATGGGTTGCAGTAGTAGTAGCAGTTATTGTAGTTGTATATTTACAACTCATTTAACTACATGTAATTACTATATTATATTTTGCTGCATCCAAAAAATTCAAATTTAATAGTTTGGTGTTAATGTACGTTAAACCGTCTAAAAAGCACGTTTTGCAATAAATATAAACCACAAAAAATATTTTTGTACTACTAAAAGATCTAGGGCCGAAAATAATATAATTATTTAAGCCAGAGCAAGCGTGCCATCACCAATAGGTGCTCAATCGCTGGCTTAGAATGGGCTGCAGTAGTAGTAGCAGTTCCTGTATTAGTATATTTACAACTTATTTAACTACATATAATTACTATATTACATTTTTCTGCATCCAAAAAATTTAAATTCAATACTTTGGTATTCATGTACGTTAAACAGTTTGAAGAGCACGTTTTGCAATAAATATAAACCACACAAAATATTTATGTACTACTAAGTGATTTAGGGCCGAACATAATATAATTATTTAAGCCAGAGCAAGCGTGCCATCACTAATGGTTGCTCTATAGCTGGCTTAGAATGGGCTGCAGTAGTAGTAGCAGTTATTGTAGTTGTATATTTACAACTCATTTAACTACATGTAATTACTATATTATATTTTGCTGCATCCAAAAAATTCAAATTTAATAGTTTGCAATTAATGTATTTTAAACCGTCTGAAAAGCACGTTTTGCAATAAATATAAACCACACAAAATATTATTGTACTACTAAGTGATTTAGGGCCGAACATAATATAATTATTTAAGCCAGAGCAAGCGTGCCATCACTAATAGTTGCTCTATGGCTGGCTTAGAATGGGTTGCAGTAGTAGTAGCAGTTATTGTAGTTGTATATTTACAACTCATTTAACTACATGTAATTACTATATTAGATTTTGCTGCATCCAAAAAATTCAAATTTAATAGTTTGGTATTAATGTACGTTAAACAGTCTAAAAAGCACGTTTTGCAATAAATATAAACCACAAAAAATATTTTTGTACTACTAAAAGATCTAGGGCCGAAAATAATATAATTATTTAAGCCAGAGCAAGCGTGCCATCACCAATAGGTGCTCAATCGCTGGCTTAGAATGGGCTGCAGTAGTAGTAGCAGCTCCTGTATTAGTATATTTACAACTTATTTAACTACATATAATTACTATATTACATTTTTCTGCATCCAAAAAATTTTAATTCAATACTTTGGTATTCATGTACGTTAAACAATTTGAAGAGCACGTTTTGCAATAAATATAAACCACACAAACTATTATTGTACTACTAAGTGATTTAGGGCCGAACATAATATAATTATTTAAGCCAGAGCAAGCGTGCCATCACTAATAGTTGCTCTATAGATGGCTTAGAATGGGTTGCAGTAGTAGTAGCAGTTATTGTAGTTGTATATTTACAACTCATTTAACTACATGTAATTACTATATTAGATTTTGCTGCATCCAAAAAATTCAAATTTAATAGTTTGGTATTAATGTACGTTAAACCGTCTAAAAAGCACGTTTTGCAATAAATATAAACCACAAAAAATATTTTTGTACTACTAAAAGATCTAGGGCCGAAAATAATATAATTATTTAAGCCAGAGCAAGCGTGCCATCACCAATAGGTGCTCAATCGCTGGCTTAGAATGGGCTGCAGTAGTAGTAGCAGCTCCTGTATTAGTATATTTACAACTTATTTAACTACATATAATTACTATATTACATTTTTCTGCATCCAAAAAATTTTAATTCAATACTTTGGTATTCATGTACGTTAAACAGTTTGAAGAGCACGTTTTGCAATAAATATAAACCACACAAAATATTATTGTACTACTAAGTGATTTAGGGCCGAACATAATATAATTATTTAAGCCAGAGCAAGCGTGCCATCACTAATAGTTGCTCTATAGCTGGCTTAGAATGGGTTGCAGTAGTAGTAGCAGTTATTGTAGTTGTATATTTACAACTCATTTAACTACATGTAATTACTATATTATATTTTGCTGCATCCAAAAAATTCTAATTTAATAGTTTGGCATTAAGGTATTTTAAACCGTCTGAAAAGCACGTTTTGCAATAAATATAAACCACACAAAATATTATTGTACTACTAAGTGATTTAGGGCCGAACATAATATAATTATTTAAGCCAGAGCAAGCGTGCCATCACTAATAGTTGCTCTATGGCTGGCTTAGAATGGGCTGCAGTAGTAGTAGCAGTTATTGTAGTTGTATATTTACAACTCATTTAACTACATGTAATTACTATATTAGATTTTGCTGCATCCAAAAAATTCAAATTTAATAGTTTGGTATTAATGTACGTTAAACCGTCTAAAATGCACGTTTTGCAATAAATATAAACCACAAAAAATATTTTTGTACTAGTAAAAGATCTAGGGCCGAAAATAATATAATTATTTAGGCCAGAGCAAGCGTGCCATCACCAATAGGTGCTCAATCGCTGGCTTGGAATGGGCTGCAGTAGTAGTAGCAGCTCCTGTATTAGTATATTTACAACTTATTTAACTACATATAATTACTATATTACATTTTTCTGCATCCAAAAAATTTAAATTCAATACTTTGGTATTCATGTACGTTAAACAGTTTGAAGAGCACGTTTTGCAATAAATATAAACCACACAAAATATTTATGTACTACTAAGTGATTTAGGGCCGAACATAATATAATTATTTAAGCCAGAGCAAGCGTGCCATCACTAATGGTTGCTCTATAGCTGGCTTAGAATGGGCTGCAGTAGTAGTAGCAGTTATTGTAGTTGTATATTTACAACTCATTTAACTACATGTAATTACTGTATTATATTTTGCTGCATCCAAAAAATTCAAATTTAATAGTTTGGCATTAATGTATTTTAAACCGTCTGAAAAGCACGTTTTGCAATAAATATAAACCACACAAAATATTATTGTACTACTAAGTGATTTAGGGCCGAAAATAATATAATTATTTAAGCCAGAGCAAGCGTGCCATCACTAATAGTTGCTCTATAGCTGGCTTAGAATGGGTTGCAGTAGTAGTAGCAGTTATTGTAGTTGTATATTTACAACTCATTTAACTACATGTAATTACTATATTAGATTTTGCTGCATCCAAAAAATTCAAATTTAATAGTTTGGTATTAATGTACGTTAAACCGTCTAAAAAGCACGTTTTGCAATAAATATAAACCACAAAAAATATTTTTGTACTACTAAGAAATCTGGGGCCGAAAATAATATAATTATTTAAGCCAGAGCAAGCGTGCCATCACCAATAGGTGCTCAATCGCTGGCTTAAAATGGGCTGCAGTAGTAGTAGCAGCTCCTGTATTAGTATATTTACAACTTATTTAACTACATATAATTACTATATTACATTTTTCTGCATCCAAAAAATTTTAATTCAATACTTTTTGTATTTATGTACGTTAAACAGTTTGAAGAGCACGTTTTGCAATAAATATAAACCACACAAAATATTATTGTACTACTAAGTGATTTAGGGCCGAACATAATATAATTATTTAAGCCAGAGCAAGCGTGCCATCACTAATGGTTGCTCTATAGCTGGCTTAGAATGGGCTGCAGTAGTAGTAGCAGTTATTGTAGTTGTATATTTACAACTCATTTAACTACATGTAATTACTATATTATATTTTGCTGCATCCAAAAAATTCAAATTTAATAGTTTGGCATTAATGTATTTTAAACCGTCTGAAAAGCACGTTTTGCAATAAATATAAACCACACAAAATATTATTGTACTACTAAGTGATTTAGGGCCGAACATAATATAATTATTTAAGCCAGAGCAAGCGTGCCATCACTAATAGTTGCTCTATGGCTGGCTTAGAATGGGTTGCAGTAGTAGTAGCAGTTATTGTAGTTGTATATTTACAACTCATTTAACTACATGTAATTACTATATTATATTTTGCTGCATCCAAAAAATTCAAATTTAATAGTTTGGTGTTAATGTACGTTAAACCGTCTAAAAAGCACGTTTTGCAATAAATATAAACCACAAAAAATATTTTTGTACTACTAAAAGATCTAGGGCCGAAAATAATATAATTATTTAAGCCAGAGCAAGCGTGCCATCACCAATAGGTGCTCAATCGCTGGCTTAAAATGGGCTGCAGTAGTAGTAGCAGTTCCTGTATTAGTATATTTACAACTTATTTAACTACATATAATTACTATATTACATTTTTCTGCATCCAAAAAATTTAAATTCAATACTTTGGTATTCATGTACGTTAAACAGTTTGAAGAGCACGTTTTGCAATAAATATAAACCACACAAAATATTTATGTACTACTAAGTGATTTAGGGCCGAACATAATATAATTATTTAAGCCAGAGCAAGCGTGCCATCACTAATGGTTGCTCTATAGCTGGCTTAGAATGGGCTGCAGTAGTAGTAGCAGTTATTGTAGTTGTATATTTACAACTCATTTAACTACATGTAATTACTATATTAGATTTTGCTGCATCCAAAAAATTCAAATTTAATAGTTTGGTATTAATGTACGTTAAACCGTCTAAAAAGCACGTTTTGCAATACATATAAACCACAAAAAATATTTTTGTACTACTAAAAGATCTAGGGCCGAAAATAATATAATTATTTAAGCCAGAGCAAGCGTGCCATCACCAATAGGTGCTCAATCGCTGGCTTAGAATGGGCTGCAGTAGTAGTAGCAGCTCCTGTATTAGTATATTTACAACTTATTTAACTACATATAATTACTATATTACATTTTTCTGCATCCAAAAAATTTAAATTCAATACTTTGGTAATAATGTACGTTAAACCGTCTAAAAAGCACGTTTTGCAATAAATATAAACCACACAAAATATTATTGTACTACTAAGTGATTTAGGGCCGAACATAATATAATTATTTAAGCCAGAGCAAGCGTGCCATCACTAATAGTTGCTCTATGGCTGGCTTAGAATGGGTTGCAGTAGTAGTAGCAGTTATTGTAGTTGTATATTTACAACTCATTTAACTACATGTAATTACTATATTAGATTTTGCTGCATCCAAAAAATTCAAATTTAATAGTTTGGTATTAATGTACGTTAAACAGTCTAAAAAGCACGTTTTGCAATAAATATAAACCACAAAAAATATTTTTGTACTACTAAAAGATCTAGGGCCGAAAATAATATAATTATTTAAGCCAGAGCAAGCGTGCCATCACCAATAGGTGTTCAATCGCTGGCTTAGAATGGGCTGCAGTAGTAGTAGCAGCTCCTGTATTAGTATATTTACAACTTATTTAACTACATATAATTACTATATTACATTTTTCTGCATCCAAAAAATTTTAATTCAATACTTTGGTATTCATGTACGTTAAACAGTTTGAAGGGCACGTTTTGCAATAAATATAAACCACACAAAATATTATTGTACTACTAAGTGATTTAGGGCCGAACATAATATAATTATTTAAGCCAGAGCAAGCGTGCCATCACTAATAGTTGCTCTATGGCTGGCTTAGAATGGGTTGCAGTAGTAGTAGCAGTTATTGTAGTTGTATATTTACAACTCATTTAACTACATGTAATTACTATATTAGATTTTGCTGCATCCAAAAAATTCAAATTTAATAGTTTGGTATTAATGTACGTTAAACCGTCTAAAAAGCACGTTTTGCAATAAATATAAATTACAAAAAATATTTTTGTACTACTAAAAGGTCTAGGGCCGATAATAATATAATTATTTAAGCCAGAGCAAGCGTGCCATCACCAATAGGTGCTCAATCGCTGGCTTAGAATGGGCTGCAGTAGTAGTAGCAGCTCCTGTATTAGTATATTTACAACTTATTTAACTACATATAATTACTATATTACATTTTTCTGCATCCAAAAAATTTTAATTCAATACTTTGGTATTCATGTACGTTAAACAGTTTGAAGAGCACGTTTTGCAATAAATATAAACCACACAAAATATTATTGTACTACTAAGTGATTTAGGGCCGAACATAATATAATTATTTAAGCCAGAGCAAGCGTGCCATCACTAATAGTTGCTCTATGGCTGGCTTAGAATGGGTTGCAGTAGTAGTAGCAGTTATTGTAGTTGTATATTTACAACTCATTTAACTACATGTAATTACTATATTAGATTTTGCTGCATCCAAAAAATTCAAATTTAATAGTTTGGTATTAATGTACGTTAAACAGTCTAAAAAGCACGTTTTGCAATAAATATAAACCACAAAAAATATTTTTGTACTACTAAAAGATCTAGGGCCGAAAATAATATAATTATTTAAGCCAGAGCAAGCGTGCCATCACCAATAGGTGCTCAATCGCTGGCTTAGAATGGGCTGCAGTAGTAGTAGCAGCTCCTGTATTAGTATATTTACAACTTATTTAACTACATATAATTACTATATTACATTTTTCTGCATCCAAAAAATTTTAATTCAATACTTTGGTATTCATGTACGTTAAACAGTTTGAAGAGCACGTTTTGCAATAAATATAAACCACACAAAATATTATTGTACTACTAAGTGATTTAGGGCCGAACATAATATAATTATTTAAGCCAGAGCAAGCGTGCCATCACTAATAGTTGCTCTATGGCTGGCTTAGAATGGGTTGCAGTAGTAGTAGCAGTTATTGTAGTTGTATATTTACAACTCATTTAACTACATGTAATTACTATATTATATTTTGCTGCATCCAAAAAATTCAAATTTAATAGTTTGGCATTAAGGTATTTTAAACCGTCTGAAAAGCACGTTTTGCAATAAATATAAACCACACAAAATATTATTGTACTACTAAGTGATTTAGGGCCGAACATAATATAATTATTTAAGCCAGAGCAAGCGTGCCATCACTAATAGTTGCTCTATGGCTGGCTTAGAATGGGCTGCAGTAGTAGTAGCAGTTATTGTAGTTGTATATTTACAACTCATTTAACTACATGTAATTACTATATTATATTTTGCTGCATCCAAAAAATTCAAATTTAATAGTTTGGTATTAATGTACGTTAAACCGTCTAAAAAGCACGTTTTGCAATAAATATAAACCACAAAAAATATTTTTGTACTACTAAAAGATCTAGGGCCGAAAATAATATAATTATTTAAGCCAGAGCAAGCGTGCCATCACCAATAGGTGCTCAATCGCTGGCTTAGAATGGGTTGCACTAGTAGTAGCAGTTATTGTAGTTGTATATTTACAACTCATTTAACTACATGTAATTACTATATTAGATTTTGCTGCATCCAAAAAATTCAAATTTAATAGTTTGGTATTAATGTACGTTAAACCGTCTAAAAAGCACGTTTTGCAATAAATATAAACCACAAAAAATATTTTTGTACTACTAAAAGATCTAGGGCCGAAAATAATATAATTATTTAAGCCAGAGCAAGCGTGCCATCACCAATAGGTGCTCAATCGCTGGCTTTGAATGGGCTGCAGTAGTAGTAGCAGCTCCTGTATTAGTATATTTACAACTTATTTAACTACATATAATTACTATATTACATTTTTCTGCATCCAAAAAATTTAAATTCAATACTTTGGTATTCATGTACGTTAAACAGTTTGAAGAGCACGTTTTGCAATAAATATAAACCACACAAAATATTATTGTACTATTAAGTGATTTAGGGCCGAACATAATATAATTATTTAAGCCAGAGCAAGCGTGCCATCACTAATGGTTGCTCTATAGCTGGCTTAGAATGGGCTGCAGTAGCAGTAGCAGTTATTGTAGTTGTATATTTACAACTCATTTAACTACATGTAATTACTATATTATATTTTGCTGCATCCAAAAAATTCAAATTTAATAGTTTGGTATTAATGTACGTTAAACCGTCTAAAAAGCACGTTTTGCAATAAATATAAACCACAAAAAATATTTTTGTACTACTAAAAGATCTAGGGCCGAAAATAATATAATTATTTAAGCCAGAGCAAGCGTCCCATCCCCAATAGGTGCTCAATCGCTGGCTTAGAATGGGCTGCAGTAGTAGTAGCAGCTCCTGTATTAGTATATTTACAACTTATTTAACTACATATAATTACTATATTACATTTTTCTGCATCCAAAAAATTTAAATTCAATACTTTGGTATTCATGTACGTTAAACAGTTTGAAGAGCACGTTTTGCAATAAATATAAACCACACAAAATATTATTGTACTACTAAGTGATTTAGGGCCGAACATAATATAATTATTTAAGCCAGAGCAAGCGTGCCATCACTAATGGTTGCTCTATAGCTGGCTTAGAATGGGCTGCAGTAGTAGTAGCAGTTATTGTAGTTGTATATTTACAACTCATTTAACTACATGTAATTACTATATTATATTTTGCTGCATCCAAAAAATTCAAATTTAATAGTTTGGCATTAATGTATTTTAAACCATCTGAAAAGCACGTTTTGCAATAAATATAAACCACACAAAATATTATTGTACTACTAAGTGATTTAGGGCCGAACATAATATAATTATTTAAGCCAGAGCAAGCGTGACATCACTAATAGTTGCTCTATGGCTGGCTTAGAATGGGTTGCAGTAGTAGTAGCAGTTATTGTAGTTGTATATTTACAACTCATTTAACTACATGTAATTACTATATTAGATTTTGCTGCATCCAAAAAATTCAAATTTAATAGTTTGGTATTAATGTACGTTAAACCGTCTAAAAAGCACGTTTTGCAATAAATATAAACCACAAAAAATATTTTTGTACTACTAAAAGATCTAGGGCCGAAAATAATATAATTATTTAAGCCAGAGCAAGCGTGCCATCACCACTAGGTGCTCAATCGCTGGCTTAGAATGGGCTGCAGTAGTAGTAGCAGCTCCTGTATTAGTATATTTACAACATATTTAACTACATATAATTACTATATTACATTTTTCTGCATCCAAAAAATTTAAATTCAATACTTTGGTATTCATATACGTTAAACAGTTTGAAGAGCACGTTTTGCAATAAATATAAACCACACAAAATATTATTGTACTACTAAGTGATTTAGGGCCGAACATAATATAATTATTTAAGCCAGAGCAAGCGTGCCATCACTAATAGTTGCTCTATAGCTGGCTTAGAATGGGCTGCAGTAGTAGTAGCAGCTCCTGTATTAGTATATTTACAACTTATTTAACTACATATAATTACTATATTACATTTTTCTGCATCCAAAAAATTTTAATTCAATACTTTGGTATTCATGTACGTTAAACAGTTTGAAGAGCACGTTTTGCAATAAATATAAACCACACAAAATATTATTGTACTACTAAGTGATTTAGGGCCGAACATAATATAATTATTTAAGCCAGAGCAAGCGTGCCATCACTAATAGTTGCTCTATAGCTGGCTTAGAATGGGTTGCAGTAGTAGTAGCAGTTATTGTAGTTGTATATTTACAACTCATTTAACTACATGTAATTACTATATTAGATTTTGCTGCATCCAAAAAATTCAAATTTAATAGTTTGGTATTAATGTATTTTAAACCATCTGAAAAGCACGTTTTGCAATAAATATAAACCACACAAAATATTATTGTACTACTAAGTGATTTAGGGCCGAACATAATATAATTATTTAAGCCAGAGCAAGCGTGCCATCACTAATAGTTGCTCTATAGCTGGCTTAGAATGGGTTGCAGTAGTAGTAGCAGTTATTGTAGTTGTATATTTACAACTCATTTAACTACATGTAATTACTATATTAGATTTTGCTGCATCCAAAAAATTCAAATTTAATAGTTTGGCATTAATGTATTTTAAACCATCTGAAAAGCACGTTTTGCAATAAATATAAACCACACAAAATATTATTGTACTACTAAGTGATTTAGGGCCGAACATAATATAATTATTTAAGCCAGAGCAAGCGTGCCATCACTAATAGTTGCTCTATGGCTGGCTTAGAATGGGTTGCAGTAGTAGTAGCAGTTATTGTAGTTGTATATTTACAACTCATTTAACTACATGTAATTACTATATTAGATTTTGCTGCATCCAAAAAATTCAAATTTAATAGTTTGGCATTAATGTATTTTAAACCATCTGAAAAGCACGTTTTGCAATAAATATAAACCACACAAAATATTATTGTACTACTAAGTGATTTAGGGCCGAACATAATATAATTATTTAAGCCAGGGCAAGCGTGCCATCACTAATAGTTGCTCTATAGCTGGCTTAGAATGGGTTGCAGTAGTAGTAGCAGTTATTGTAGTTGTATATTTACAACTCATTTAACTACATGTAATTACTATATTAGATTTTGCTGCATCCAAAAAATTCAAATTTAATAGTTTGGCATTAATGTATTTTAAACTATCTGAAAAGCACGTTTTGCAATAAATATAAACCACACAAAATATTATTGTACTACTAAGTGATTTAGGGCCGAACATAATATAATTATTTAAGCCAGAGCAAGCGTGCCATCACTAATAGTTGCTCTATGGCTGGCTTAGAATGGGTTGCAGTAGTAGTAGCAGTTATTGTAGTTGTATATTTACAACTCATTTAACTACATGTAATTACTATATTAGATTTAGCTGCATCCAAAAAATTCAAATTTAATAGTTTGGTATTAATGTACGTTAAACCGTCTAAAAAGCACGTTTTGCAATAAATATAAACCACAAAAGATATTTTTGTACTACTAAAAGATCTAGGGCCGAAAATAATATAATTATTTAAGCCAGAGCAAGCGTGCCATCACCACTAGGTGCTCAATCGCTGGCTTAGAATGGGCTGCAGTAGTAGTAGCAGCTCCTATATTAGTATATTTACAACCTATTTAACTACATATAATTACTATATTACATTTTTCTGCATCCAAAAAATTTAAATTCAATACTTTGGTATTCATGTACGTTAAACAGTTTGAAGAGCACGTTTTGCAATAAATATAAACCACACAAAATATAATTGTACTACTAAGTGATTTAGGGCCGAACATAATATAATTATTTAAGCCAGAGCAAGCGTGCCATCACTAATGGTTGCTCTATAGCTGGCTTAGAATGGGCTGCAGTAGTAGTAGCAGTTATTGTAGTTGTATATTTACAACTCATTTAACTACATGTAATTACTATATTATATTTTGCTGCATCCAAAAAATTCAAATTTAATAGTTTGGCATTAATGTATTTTAAACCATCTGAAAAGCACGTTTTGCAATAAATATAAACCACACAAAATATTATTGTACTACTAAGTGATTTAGGGCCGAACATAATATAATTATTTAAGCCAGAGCAAGCGTGCCATCACTAATAGTTGCTCTATGGCTGGCTTAGAATGGGTTGCAGTAGTAGTAGCAGTTATTGTAGTTGTATATTTACAACTCATTTAACTACATGTAATTACTATATTAGATTTAGCTGCATCCAAAAAATTCAAATTTAATAGTTTGGTATTAATGTACGTTAAACCGTCTAAAAAGCACGTTTTGCAATAAATATAAACCACAAAAAATATTTTTGTACTACTAAAAGATCTAGGGCCGAAAATAATATAATTATTTAAGCCAGAGCAAGCGTGCCATCACCACTAGGTGCTCAATCGCTGGCTTAGAATGGGCTGCAGTAGTAGTAGCAGCTCCTGTATTAGTATATTTACAACCTATTTAACTACATATAATTACTATATTACATTTTTCTGCATCCAAAAAATTTAAATTCAATACTTTGGTATTCATATACGTTAAACAGTTTGAAGAGCACGTTTTGCAATAAATATAAACCACACAAAATATTATTGTACTACTAAGTGATTTAGGGCCGAACATAATATAATTATTTAAGCCAGAGCAAGCGTGCCATCACTAATGGTTGCTCTATAGCTGGCTTAGAATGGGCTGCAGTAGTAGTGGCAGCTCCTGTATTAGTATATTTACAACTTATTTAACTACATATAATTACTATATTACATTTTTCTGCATCCAAAAAATTTTAATTCAATACTTTGGTATTCATGTACGTTAAACAGTTTGAAGAGCACGTTTTGCAATAAATATAAACCACACAAAATATTATTGTACTACTAAGTGATTTAGGGCCGAACATAATATAATTATTTAAGCCAGAGCAAGCGTGCCATCACTAATAGTTGCTCTATAGCTGGCTTAGAATGGGTTGCAGTAGTAGTAGCAGTTATTGTAGTTGTATATATACAATTCATTTAACTACATGTAATTACTATATTAGATTTTGCTGCATCCAAAAAATTCAAATTTAATAGTTTGGTATTAATGTACGTTAAACCGTCTAAAAAGCACGTTTTGCAATAAATATAAACCACAAAAAATATTTTTGTACTACTAAAAGATCTAGGGCCGATAATAATATAATTATTTAAGCCAGAGCAAGCGTGCCATCACCAATAGGTGCTCAATCGCTGGCTTAGAATGGGCTGCAGTAGTAGTAGCAGCTCCTGTATTAGTATATTTACAACTTATTTAACTACATATAATTACTATATTACATTTTTCTGCATCCAAAAAATTTTAATTCAATACTTTGGTATTCATGTACGTTAAACAGTTTGAAGAGCACGTTTTGCAATAAATATAAACCACACAAAATATTATTGTACTACTAAGTGATTTAGGGCCGAACATAATATAATTATTTAAGCCAGAGCAAGCGTGCCATCACTAATAGTTGCTCTATGGCTGGCTTAGAATGGGCTGCAGTAGTAGTAGCAGTTATTGTAGTTGTATATTTACAACTCATTTAACTACATGTAATTACTATATTATATTTTGCTGCATCCAAAAAATTCAAATTTAATAGTTTGGCATTAAGGTATTTTAAACCGTCTGAAAAGCACGTTTTGCAATAAATATAAACCACACAAAATATTATTGTACTACTAAGTGATTTAGGGCCGAACATAATATAATTATTTAAGCCAGAGCAAGCGTGCCATCACTAATAGTTGCTCTATGGCTGGCTTAGAATGGGTTGCAGTAGTAGTAGCAGTTATTGTAGTTGTATATTTACAACTCATTTAACTACATGTAATTACTATATTATATTTTGCTGCATCCAAAAAATTCAAATTTAATAGTTTGGCATTAAGGTATTTTAAACCGTCTGAAAAGCACGTTTTGCAATAAATATAAACCACACAAAATATTATTGTACTACTAAGTGATTTAGGGCCGAACATAATATAATTATTTAAGCCAGAGCAAGCGTGCCATCACTAATAGTTGCTCTATGGCTGGCTTAGAATGGGCTGCAGTAGTAGTAGCAGTTATTGTAGTTGTATATTTACAACTCATTTAACTACATGTAATTACTATATTATATTTTGCTGCATCCAAAAAATTCAAATTTAATAGTTTGGCATTAAGGTATTTTAAACCGTCTGAAAAGCACGTTTTGAAATAAATATAAACCACACAAAATATTATTGTACTACTAAGTGATTTAGGGCCGAACATAATATAATTATTTAAGCCAGAGCAAGCGTGCCATCACTAATAGTTGCTCTATGGCTGGCTTAGAATGGGCTGCAGTAGTAGTAGCAGTTATTGTAGTTGTATATTTACAACTCATTTAACTACATGTAATTACTATATTATATTTTGCTGCATCCAAAAAATTCAAATTTAATAGTTTGGCATTAATGTATTTTAAACCGTCTGAAAAGCACGTTTTGCAATAAATATAAACCACACAAAATATTATTGTACTACTAAGTGATTTAGGGCCGAACATAATATAATTATTTAAGCCAGAGCAAGCGTGCCATCACT
The DNA here is from genome assembly GCA_940337035.1 of Agriotes lineatus. Lineage (NCBI taxonomy): Eukaryota > Metazoa > Arthropoda > Insecta > Coleoptera > Elateridae > Agriotes > Agriotes lineatus. Next base: position 95,010 of record CALNHX010005150.1, read on the forward strand.
AATGGTTGCTCTATAGCTGGCTTAGAATGGGCTGCAGTAGTAGTAGCAGTTATTGTAGTTGTATATTTACAACTCATTTAACTACATGTAATTACTATATTATATTTTGCTGCATCCAAAAAATTCAAATTTAATAGTTTGGCATTAATGTATTTTAAACCATCTGAAAAGCACGTTTTGCAATAAATATAAACCACACAAAATATTATTGTACTACTAAGTGATTTAGGGCCGAACATAATATAATTATTTAAGCCAGAGCAAGCGTGCCATCACTAATAGTTGCTCTATGGCTGGCTTAGAATGGGTTGCAGTAGTAGTAGCAGTTATTGTAGTTGTATATTTACAACTCATTTAACTACATGTAATTACTATATTAGATTTTGCTGCATCCAAAAAATTCAAATTTAATAGTTTGGTATTAATGTACGTTAAACCGTCTAAAAAGCACGTTTTGCAATAAATATAAACCACAAAAAATATTTTTGTACTACTAAAAGATCTAGGGCCGAAAATAATATAATTATTTAAGCCAGAGCAAGCGTGCCATCACCACTAGGTGCTCAATCGCTGGCTTAGAATGGGCTGCAGTAGTAGTAGCAGCTCCTATATTAGTATATTTACAACCTATTTAACTACATATAATTACTATATTACATTTTTCTGCATCCAAAAAATTTAAATTCAATACTTTGGTATTCATGTACGTTAAACAGTTTGAAGAGCACGTTTTGCAATAAATATAAACCACACAAAATATAATTGTACTACTAAGTGATTTAGGGCCGAACATAATATAATTATTTAAGCCAGAGCAAGCGTGCCATCACTAATGGTTGCTCTATAGCTGGCTTAGAATGGGCTGCAGTAGTAGTAGCAGTTATTGTAGTTGTATATTTACAACTCATTTAACTACATGTAATTACTATATTATATTTTGCTGCATCCAAAAAATTCAAATTTAATAGTTTGGCATTAATGTATTTTAAACCATCTGAAAAGCACGTTTTGCAATAAATATAAACCACACAAAATATTATTGTACTACTAAGTGATTTAGGGCCGAACATAATATAATTATTTAAGCCAGAGCAAGCGTGCCATCACTAATAGTTGCTCTATGGCTGGCTTAGAATGGGTTGCAGTAGTAGTAGCAGTTATTGTAGTTGTATATTTACAACTCATTTAACTACATGTAATTACTATATTAGATTTAGCTGCATCCAAAAAATTCAAATTTAATAGTTTGGTATTAATGTACGTTAAACCGTCTAAAAAGCACGTTTTGCAATAAATATAAACCACAAAAAATATTTTTGTACTACTAAAAGATCTAGGGCCGAAAATAATATAATTATTTAAGCCAGAGCAAGCGTGCCATCACCACTAGGTGCTCAATCGCTGGCTTAGAATGGGCTGCAGTAGTAGTAGCAGCTCCTGTATTAGTATATTTACAACCTATTTAACTACATATAATTACTATATTACATTTTTCTGCATCCAAAAAATTTAAATTCAATACTTTGGTATTCATATACGTTAAACAGTTTGAAGAGCACGTTTTGCAATAAATATAAACCACACAAAATATTATTGTACTACTAAGTGATTTAGGGCCGAACATAATATAATTATTTAAGCCAGAGCAAGCGTGCCATCACTAATGGTTGCTCTATAGCTGGCTTAGAATGGGCTGCAGTAGTAGTGGCAGCTCCTGTATTAGTATATTTACAACTTATTTAACTACATATAATTACTATATTACATTTTTCTGCATCCAAAAAATTTTAATTCAATACTTTGGTATTCATGTACGTTAAACAGTTTGAAGAGCACGTTTTGCAATAAATATAAACCACACAAAATATTATTGTACTACTAAGTGATTTAGGGCCGAACATAATATAATTATTTAAGCCAGAGCAAGCGTGCCATCACTAATAGTTGCTCTATAGCTGGCTTAGAATGGGTTGCAGTAGTAGTAGCAGTTATTGTAGTTGTATATTTACAATTCATTTAACTACATGTAATTACTATATTAGATTTTGCTGCATCCAAAAAATTCAAATTTAATAGTTTGGTATTAATGTACGTTAAACCGTCTAAAAAGCACGTTTTGCAATAAATATAAACCACAAAAAATATTTTTGTACTACTAAAAGATCTAGGGCCGATAATAATATAATTATTTAAGCCAGAGCAAGCGTGCCATCACCAATAGGTGCTCAATCGCTGGCTTAGAATGGGCTGCAGTAGTAGTAGCAGCTCCTGTATTAGTATATTTACAACTTATTTAACTACATATAATTACTATATTACATTTTTCTGCATCCAAAAAATTTTAATTCAATACTTTGGTATTCATGTACGTTAAACAGTTTGAAGAGCACGTTTTGCAATAAATATAAACCACACAAAATATTATTGTACTACTAAGTGATTTAGGGCCGAACATAATATAATTATTTAAGCCAGAGCAAGCGTGCCATCACTAATAGTTGCTCTATGGCTGGCTTAGAATGGGCTGCAGTAGTAGTAGCAGTTATTGTAGTTGTATATTTACAACTCATTTAACTACATGTAATTACTATATTATATTTTGCTGCATCCAAAAAATTCAAATTTAATAGTTTGGCATTAAGGTATTTTAAACCGTCTGAAAAGCACGTTTTGCAATAAATATAAACCACACAAAATATTATTGTACTACTAAGTGATTTAGGGCCGAACATAATATAATTATTTAAGCCAGAGCAAGCGTGCCATCACTAATAGTTGCTCTATGGCTGGCTTAGAATGGGTTGCAGTAGTAGTAGCAGTTATTGTAGTTGTATATTTACAACTCATTTAACTACATGTAATTACTATATTATATTTTGCTGCATCCAAAAAATTCAAATTTAATAGTTTGGCATTAAGGTATTTTAAACCGTCTGAAAAGCACGTTTTGCAATAAATATAAACCACACAAAATATTATTGTACTACTAAGTGATTTAGGGCCGAACATAATATAATTATTTAAGCCAGAGCAAGCGTGCCATCACTAATAGTTGCTCTATGGCTGGCTTAGAATGGGCTGCAGTAGTAGTAGCAGTTATTGTAGTTGTATATTTACAACTCATTTAACTACATGTAATTACTATATTATATTTTGCTGCATCCAAAAAATTCAAATTTAATAGTTTGGCATTAAGGTATTTTAAACCGTCTGAAAAGCACGTTTTGCAATAAATATAAACCACACAAAATATTATTGTACTACTAAGTGATTTAGGGCCGAACATAATATAATTATTTAAGCCAGAGCAAGCGTGCCATCACTAATAGTTGCTCTATGGCTGGCTTAGAATGGGCTGCAGTAGTAGTAGCAGTTATTGTAGTTGTATATTTACAACTCATTTAACTACATGTAATTACTATATTATATTTTGCTGCATCCAAAAAATTCAAATTTAATAGTTTGGCATTAATGTATTTTAAACCGTCTGAAAAGCACGTTTTGCAATAAATATAAACCACACAAAATATTATTGTACTACTAAGTGATTTAGGGCCGAACATAATATAATTATTTAAGCCAGAGCAAGCGTGCCATCACTAATGGTTGCTCTATAGCTGGCTTAGAATGGGCTGCAGTAGTAGTAGCAGTTATTGTAGTTGTATATTTACAACTCATTTAACTACATGTAATTACTATATTATATTTTGCTGCATCCAAAAAATTCAAATTTAATAGTTTGGCATTAATGTATTTTAAACCATCTGAAAAGCACGTTTTGCAATAAATATAAACCACACAAAATATTATTGTACTACTAAGTGATTTAGGGCCGAACATAATATAATTATTTAAGCCAGAGCAAGCGTGCCATCACTAATAGTTGCTCTATGGCTGGCTTAGAATGGGTTGCAGTAGTAGTAGCAGTTATTGTAGTTGTATATTTACAACTCATTTAACTACATGTAATTACTATATTAGATTTTGCTGCATCCAAAAAATTCAAATTTAATAGTTTGGTATTAATGTACGTTAAACCGTCTAAAAAGCACGTTTTGCAATAAATATAAACCACAAAAAATATTTTTGTACTACTAAAAGATCTAGGGCCGAAAATAATATAATTATTTAAGCCAGAGCAAGCGTGCCATCACCACTAGGTGCTCAATCGCTGGCTTAGAATGGGCTGCAGTAGTAGTAGCAGCTCCTGTATTAGTATATTTACAACTTATTTAACTACATATAATTACTATATTACATTTTTTTGCATCCAAAAAATTTAAATTCAATACTTTGGTATTCATATACGTTAAACAGTTTGAAGAGCACGTTTTGCAATAAATATAAACCACACAAAATATTATTGTACTACTAAGTGATTTAGGGCCGAACATAATATAATTATTTAAGCCAGAGCAAGCGTGCCATCACTAATGGTTGCTCTATAGCTGGCTTAGAATGGGCTGCAGTAGTAGTAGCAGTTATTGTAGTTGTATATTTACAACTCATTTAACTACATGTAATTACTATATTACATTTTTCTGCATCCAAAAAATTTAAATTTAATACTTTGGTATTCATGTACGTTAAACAGTTTGAAGAGCACGTTTTGCAATAAATATAAACCACACAAAATATTATTGTACTACTAAGCCATTTAGGGCCGAACATAATATAATTATTTAAGCCAGAGCAAGCGTGCCATCACTAATGGTTGCTCTATAGCTGGCTTAGAATGGGCTGCAGTAGTAGTAGCAGTTATTGTAGTTGTATATTTACAACTCATTTAACTACATGTAATTACTATATTATATTTTGCTGCATCCAAAAAATTCAAATTTAATAGTTTGGTATTAATGTACGTTAAACCGTCTAAAAAGCACGTTTTGCAATAAATATAAACCACAAAAAATATTTTTGTACTACTAAAAGATCTAGTGCCGAAAATAATATAATTATTTAAGCCAGAGCAAGCGTGCCATCACCAATAGGTGCTCAATCGCTGGCTTAGAATGGGCTGCAGTAGTAGTAGCGCTCCTGTATTAGTATATTTACAACTTATTTAACTACATATAATTACTATATTACATTTTTCTGCATCCAAAAAATTTAAATTCAATACTTTGGTATTCATGTACGTTAAACAGTTTGAAGAGCACGTTTTGCAATAAATATAAACCACACAAAATATTATTGTACTACTAAGTGATTTAGGGCCGAACATAATATAATTATTTAAGCCAGAGCAAGCGTGCCATCACTAATGGTTGCTCTATAGCTGGCTTAGAATGGGCTGCAGTAGTAGTAGCAGTTATTGTAGTTGTATATTTACAACTCATTTAACTACATGTAATTACTATATTATATTTTGCTGCATCCAAAAAATTCAAATTTAATAGTTTGGCATTAATGTATTTTAAACCGTCTGAAAAGCACGTTTTGCAATAAATATAAACCACACAAAATATTATTGTACTACTAAGTGATTTAGGGCCGAACATAATATAATTATTTAAGCCAGAGCAAGCGTGCCATCACTAATAGTTGCTCTATGGCTGGCTTAGAATGGGTTGCAGTAGTAGTAGCAGTTATTGTAGTTGTATATTTACAACTCATTTAACTACATGTAATTACTATATTATATTTTGCTGCATCCAAAAAATTCAAATCTAATAGTTTGGTATTAATGTACGTTAAACCGTCTAAAAAGCACGTTTTGCAATAAATATAAACCACAAAAAATATTTTTGTACTACTAAAAGATCTAGGGCCGAAAATAATATAATTATTTAAGCCAGAGCAAGCGTGCCATCACCAATAGGTGCTCAATCGCTGGCTTAGAATGGGTTGCAGTAGTAGTAGCAGCTCCTGTATTAGTATATTTACAACTTATTTAACTACATATAATTACTATATTACATTTTTCTGCATCCAAAAAATTTAAATTCAATACTTTGGTATTCATGTACGTTAAACAGTTTGAAGAGCACGTTTTGCAATAAATATAAACCACACAAAATATTATTGTACTACTAAGTGATTTAGGGCCGAACATAATATAATTATTTAAGCCAGAGCAAGCGTGCCATCACTAATAGTTGCTCTATGGCTGGCTTAGAATGGGTTGCAGTAGTAGTAGCAGTTATTGTAGTTGTATATTTACAACTCATTTAACTACATGTAATTACTATATTATATTTTGCTGCATCCAAAAAATTCAAATTTAATAGTTTGGCATTAATGTATTTTAAACCATCTGAAAAGCACGTTTTGCAATAAATATAAACCACACAAAATATTATTGTACTACTAAGTGATTTAGGGCCGAACATAATATAATTATTTAAGCCAGAGCAAGCGTGCCATCACTAATAGTTGCTCTGTGGCTGGCTTAGAATGGGTTGCAGTAGTAGTAGCAGTTATTGTAGTTGTATATTTACAACTCATTTAACTACATGTAATTACTATATTAGATTTTGCTGCATCCAAAAAATTCAAATTTAATAGTTTGGTATTAATGTACGTTAAACCGTCTAAAAAGCATGTTCTGCAATAAATATAAACCACAAAAAATATTTTTGTACTACTAAAAGATCTAGGGCCGAAAATAATATAATTATTTAAGCCAGAGCAAGCGTGCCATCACCACTAGGTGCTCAATCGCTGGCTTAGAATGGGCTGCAGTAGTAGTAGCAGCTCCTGTATTAGTATATTTACAACCTATTTAACTACATATAATTACTATATTACATTTTTCTGCATCCAAAAAATTTAAATTCAATACTTTGGTATTCATATACGTTAAACAGTTTGAAGAGCACGTTTTGCAATAAATATAAACCACACAAAATATTATTGTACTACTAAGTGATTTAGGGCCGAACATAATATAATTATTTAAGCCAGAGCAAGCGTGCCATCACTAATGGTTGCTCTATAGCTGGCTTAGAATGGGCTGCAGTAGTAGTAGCAGTTATTGTAGTTGTATATTTACAACTCATTTAACTACATGTAATTACTATATTACATTTTTCTGCATCCAAAAAATTTAAATTTAATACTTTGGTATTCATGTACGTTAAACAGTTTGAAGAGCACGTTTTGCAATAAATATAAACCACACAAAATATTATTGTACTACTAAGCGATTTAGGGCCGAACATAATATAATTATTTAAGCCAGAGCAAGCGTGCCATCACTAATGGTTGCTCTATAGCTGGCTTAGAATGGGCTGCAGTAGTAGTAGCAGTTATTGTAGTTGTATATTTACAACTCATTTAACTACATGTAATTACTATATTATATTTTGCTGCATCCAAAAAATTCAAATTTAATAGTTTGGTATTAATGTACGTTAAACCGTCTAAAAAGCACGTTTTGCTATAAATATAAACCACACAAAATATTTTTGTACTACTAAAAGATCTAGGGCCGAAAATAATATAATTATTTAAGCCAGAGCAAGCGTGCCATCACCAATAGGTGCTCAATCGCTGGCTTAGAATGGGTTGCAGTAGTAGTAGCAGTTATTGTAGTTGTATATTTACAACTCATTTAACTACATGTAATTACTATATTATATTTTGCTGCATCCAAAAAATTCAAATTTAATAGTTTGGTATTAATGTACGTTAAACCGTCTAAAAAGCACGTTTTGCAATAAATATAAACCACAAAAAATATTTTTGTACTACTAAAAGATCTAGGGCCGAAAATAATATAATTATTTAAGCCAGAGCAAGCGTGCCATCACCAATAGGTGCTCAATCGCTGGCTTAGAATGGGTTGCAGTAGTAGTAGCAGTTATTGTAGTTGTATATTTACAACTCATTTAACTACATGTAATTACTATATTAGATTTTGCTGCATCCAAAAAATTCAAATTTAATAGTTTGGTATTAATGTACGTTAAACCGTCTAAAAAGCACGTTTTGCAATAAATAAAAACCACAAAAAATATTTTTGTACTACTAAAAGATCTAGGGCCGAAAATAATATAATTATTTAAGCCAGAGCAAGCGTGCCATCACCAATAGGTGCTCAATGGCTGGCTTAGAATGGGCTGCAGTAGTAGTAGTAGCTCCTGTATTAGTATATTTACAACTTATTTAACTACATATAATTACTATATTACATTTTTCTGCATCCAAAAAATTTAAATTTAATACTTTGGTATTCATGTACGTTAAACAGTTTGAAGAGCACGTTTTGCAATAAATATAAACCACACAAAATATTATTGTACTACTAAGTGATTTAGGGCCGAACATAATATAATTATTTAAGCCAGAGCAAGCGTGCCATCACTAATGGTTGCTCTATAGCTGGCTTAGAATGGGCTGCAGTAGTAGTAGCAGTTATTGTAGTTGTATATTTACAACTCATTTAACTACATGTAATTACTATATTACATTTTTCTGCATCCAAAAAATTTAAATTCAATCCTTTGGTATTCATGTACGTTAAACAGTTTGAAGAGCACGTTTTGCAATAAATATAAACCACACAAAATATTATTGTACTATTAAGTGATTTAGGGCCGAACATAATATAATTATTTAAGCCAGAGCAAGCGTGCCATCACTAATGGTTATTCTATAGCTGGCTTAGAATGGGCTGCAGTAGCAGTAACAGTTATTGTAGTTGTATATTTACAACTCATTTAACTACATGTAATTACTATATTACATTTTTCTGCATCCAAAAAATTTAAATTCAATACTTTGGTATTCATGTACGTTAAACAGTTTGAAGAGCACGTTTTGCAATAAATATAAACCACACAAAATATTATTGTACTACTAAGTGATTTAGGGCCGAACATAATATAATTATTTAAGCCAGAGCAAGCGTACCATCACTAATGGTTGCTCTATAGCTGGCTTAGAATGGGCTGCAGTAGTAGTAGCAGTTATTGTAGTTGTATATTTACAACTCATTTAACTACATGTAATTACTATATTACATTTTTCTGCATCCAAAAAATTTAAATTCAATACTTTGGTATTCATGTACGTTAAACAGTTTGAAGAGCACGTTTTGCAATAAATATAAACCACACAAAATATTATTGTACTACTAAGTGATTTAGGGCCGAACATAATATAATTATTTAAGCCAGAGCAAGCGTGCCATCACTAATGGTTGCTCTATAGCTGGCTTAGAATGGGCTGCAGTAGTAGTAGCAGTTATTGTAGTTGTATATTTACAACTCATTTAACTACATGTAATTACTATATTATATTTTGCTGCATCCAAAAAATTCAAATTTAATAGTTTGGCATTAATGTATTTTAAACCATCTGAAAAGCACGTTTTGCAATAAATATAAACCACACAAAATATTATTGTACTACTAAGTGATTTAGGGCCGAACATAATATAATTATTTAAGCCAGAGCAAGCGTGACATCACTAATAGTTGCTCTATGGCTGGCTTAGAATGGGTTGCAGTAGTAGTAGCAGTTATTGTAGTTGTATATTTACAACTCATTTAACTACATGTAATTACTATATTAGATTTTGCTGCATCCAAAAAATTCAAATTTAATAGTTTGGTATTAATGTACGTTAAACCGTCTAAAAAGCACGTTTTGCAATAAATATAAACCACAAAAAATATTTTTGTACTACTAAAAGATCTAGGGCCGAAAATAATATAATTATTTAAGCCAGAGCAAGCGTGCCATCACCACTAGGTGCTCAATCGCTGGCTTAGAATGGGCTGCAGTAGTAGTAGCAGCTCCTGTATTAGTATATTTACAACCTATTTAACTACATATAATTACTATATTACATTTTTCTGCATCCAAAAAATTTAAATTCAATACTTTGGTATTCATATACGTTAAACAGTTTGAAGAGCACGTTTTGCAATAAATATAAACCACACAAAATATTATTGTACTACTAAGTGATTTAGGGCCGAACATAATATAATTATTTAAGCCAGAGCAAGCGTGCCATCACTAATGGTTGCTCTATAGCTGGCTTAGAATGGGCTGCAGTAGTAGTAGCAGTTATTGTAGTTGTATATTTACAACTCATTTAACTACATGTAATTACTATATTACATTTTTCTGCATCCAAAAAATTTAAATTTAATACTTTGGTATTCATGTACGTTAAACAGTTTGAAGAGCACGTTTTGCAATAAATATAAACCACACAAAATATTATTGTACTACTAAGCCATTTAGGGCCGAACATAATATAATTATTTAAGCCAGAGCAAGCGTGCCATCACTAATGGTTGCTCTATAGCTGGCTTAGAATGGGCTGCAGTAGTAGTAGCAGTTATTGTAGTTGTATATTTACAACTCATTTAACTACATGTAATTACTATATTATATTTTGCTGCATCCAAAAAATTCAAATTTAATAGTTTGGTATTAATGTACGTTAAACCGTCTAAAAAGCACGTTTTGCAATAAATATAAACCACAAAAAATATTATTGTACTACTAAGTGATTTAGGGCCGAACATAATATAATTATTTAAGCCAGAGCAAGCGTGCCATCACTAATAGTTGCTCTATGGCTGGCTTAGAATGGGTTGCAGTAGTAGTAGCAGTTATTGTAGTTGTATATTTACAACTCATTTAACTACATGTAATTACTATATTAGATTTTGCTGCATCCAAAAAATTCAAATTTAATAGTTTGGTATTAATGTACGTTAAACCGTCTAAAAAGCACGTTTTGCAATAAATATAAACCACAAAAAATATTTTTGTACTACTAAAAGATCTAGGGCCGAAAATAATATAATTATTTAAGCCAGAGCAAGCGTGCCATCACCACTAGGTGCTCAATCGCTGGCTTAGAATGGGCTGCAGTAGTAGTAGCAGCTCCTGTATTAGTATATTTACAACCTATTTAACTACATATAATTACTATATTACATTTTTCTGCATCCAAAAAATTTAAATTCAATACTTTGGTATTCATATACGTTAAACAGTTTGAAGAGCACGTTTTGCAATAAATATAAACCACACAAAATATTATTGTACTACTAAGTGATTTAGGGCCGAACATAATATAATTATTTAAGCCAGAGCAAGCGTGCCATCACTAATGGTTGCTCTATAGCTGGCTTAGAATGGGCTGCAGTAGTAGTAGCAGTTATTGTAGTTGTATATTTACAACTCATTTAACTACATGTAATTACTATATTACATTTTTCTGCATCCAAAAAATTTAAATTTAATACTTTGGTATTCATGTACGTTAAACAGTTTGAAGAGCACGTTTTGCAATAAATATAAACCACACAAAATATTATTGTACTACTAAGCCATTTAGGGCCGAACATAATATAATTATTTAAGCCAGAGCAAGCGTGCCATCACTAATGGTTGCTCTATAGCTGGCTTAGAATGGGCTGCAGTAGTAGTAGCAGTTATTGTAGTTGTATATTTACAACTCATTTAACTACATGTAATTACTATATTATATTTTGCTGCATCCAAAAAATTCAAATTTAATAGTTTGGTATTAATGTACGTTAAACCGTCTAAAAAGCACGTTTTGCAATAAATATAAACCACAAAAAATATTTTTGTACTACTAAAAGATCTAGTGCCGAAAATAATATAATTATTTAAGCCAGAGCAAGCGTGCCATCACCAATAGGTGCTCAATCGCTGGCTTAGAATGGGCTGCAGTAGTAGTAGCGCTCCTGTATTAGTATATTTACAACTTATTTAACTACATATAATTACTATATTACATTTTTCTGCATCCAAAAAATTTAAATTCAATACTTTGGTATTCATGTACGTTAAACAGTTTGAAGAGCACGTTTTGCAATAAATATAAACCACACAAAATATTATTGTACTACTAAGTGATTTAGGGCCGAACATAATATAATTATTTAAGCCAGAGCAAGCGTGCCATCACTAATGGTTGCTCTATAGCTGGCTTAGAATGGGCTGCAGTAGTAGTAGCAGTTATTGTAGTTGTATATTTACAATTCATTTAACTACATGTAATTACTATATTATATTTTGCTGCATCCAAAAAATTCAAATTTAATAGTTTGGCATTAATGTATTTTAAACCGTCTGAAAAGCACGTTTTGCAATAAATATAAACCACACAAAATATTATTGTACTACTAAGTGATTTAGGGCCGAACATAATATAATTATTTAAGCCAGAGCAAGCGTGCCATCACTAATAGTTGCTCTATGGCTGGCTTAGAAAGGGTTGCAGTAGTAGTAGCAGTTATTGTAGTTGTATATTTACAACTCATTTAACTACATGTAATTACTATATTATATTTTGCTGCATCCAAAAAATTCAAATTTAATAGTTTGGTATTAATGTACGTTAAACCGTCTAAAAAGCACGTTTTGCAATAAATATAAACCACAAAAAATATTTTTGTACTACTAAAAGATCTAGGGCCGAAAATAATATAATTATTTAAGCCAGAGCAAGCGTGCCATCACCAATAGGTACTCAATCGCTGGCTTAGAATGGGTTGCAGTAGTAGTAGCAGCTCCTGTATTAGTATATTTACAACTTATTTAACTACATATAATTACTATATTACATTTTTCTGCATCCAAAAAATTTAAATTCAATACTTTGGTATTCATGTACGTTAAACAGTTTGAAGAGCACGTTTTGCAATAAATATAAACCACACAAAATATTATTGTACTACTAAGTGATTTAGGGCCGAACATAATATAATTATTTAAGCCAGAGCAAGCGTGCCATCACTAATAGTTGCTCTATGGCTGGCTTAGAATGGGTTGCAGTAGTAGTAGCAGTTATTGTAGTTGTATATTTACAACTCATTTAACTACATGTAATTACTATATTATATTTTGCTGCATCCAAAAAATTCAAATTTAATAGTTTGGCATTAATGTATTTTAAACCATCTGAAAAGCACGTTTTGCAATAAATATAAACCACACAAAATATTATTGTACTACTAAGTGATTTAGGGCCGAACATAATATAATTATTTAAGCCAGAGCAAGCGTGCCATCACTAATAGTTGCTCTGTGGCTGGCTTAGAATGGGTTGCAGTAGTAGTAGCAGTTATTGTAGTTGTATATTTACAACTCATTTAACTACATGTAATTACTATATTAGATTTTGCTGCATCCAAAAAATTCAAATTTAATAGTTTGGTATTAATGTACGTTAAACCGTCTAAAAAGCACGTTCTGCAATAAATATAAACCACAAAAAATATTTTTGTACTACTAAAAGATCTAGGGCCGAAAATAATATAATTATTTAAGCCAGAGCAAGCGTGCCATCACCACTAGGTGCTCAATCGCTGGCTTAGAATGGGCTGCAGTAGTAGTAGCAGCTCCTGTATTAGTATATTTACAACCTATTTAACTACATATAATTACTATATTACATTTTTCTGCAACCAAAAAATTTAAATTCAATACTTTGGTATTCATATACGTTAAACAGTTTGAAGAGCACGTTTTGCAATAAATATAAACCACACAAAATATTATTGTACTACTAAGTGATTTAGGGCCGAACATAATATAATTATTTAAGCCAGAGCAAGCGTGCCATCACTAATGGTTGCTCTATAGCTGGCTTAGAATGGGCTGCAGTAGTAGTAGCAGTTATTGTAGTTGTATATTTACAACTCATTTAACTACATGTAATTACTATATTACATTTTTCTGCATCCAAAAAATTTAAATTTAATACTTTGGTATTCATGTACGTTAAACAGTTTGAAGAGCACGTTTTGCAATAAATATAAACCACACAAAATATTATTGTACTACTAAGCGATTTAGGGCCGAACATAATATAATTATTTAAGCCAGAGCAAGCGTGCCATCACTAATGGTTGCTCTATAGCTCGCTTAGAATGGGCTGCAGTAGTAGTAGCAGTTATTGTAGTTGTATATTTACAACTCATTTAACTACATGTAATTACTATATTATATTTTGCTGCATCCAAAAAATTCAAATTTAATAGTTTGGTATTAATGTACGTTAAACCGTCTAAAAAGCACGTTTTGCTATAAATATAAACCACACAAAATATTTTTGTACTACTAAAAGATCTAGGGCCGAAAATAATATAATTATTTAAGCCAGAGCAAGCGTGCCATCACCAATAGGTGCTCAATCGCTGGCTTAGAATGGGTTGCAGTAGTAGTAGCAGTTATTGTAGTTGTATATTTACAACTCATTTAACTACATGTAATTACTATATTATATTTTGCTGCATCCAAAAAATTCAAATTTAATAGTTTGGAATTAATGTACGTTAAACCGTCTAAAAAGCACGTTTTGCAATAAATATAAACCACAAAAAATATTTTTGTACTACTAAAAGATCTAGGGCCGAAAATAATATAATTATTTAAGCCAGAGCAAGCGTGCCATCACCAATAGGTGCTCAATCGCTGGCTTAGAATGGGTTGCAGTAGTAGTAGCAGTTATTGTAGTTGTATATTTACAACTCATTTAACTACATGTAATTACTATATTAGATTTTGCTGCATCCAAAAAATTCAAATTTAATAGTTTGGTATTAATGTACGTTAAACCGTCTAAAAAGCACGTTTTGCAATAAATAAAAACCACAAAAAATATTTTTGTACTACTAAAAGATCTAGGGCCGAAAATAATATAATTATTTAAGCCAGAGCAAGCGTGCCACACCAATAGGTGCTCAATGGCTGGCTTAGAATGGGCTGCAGTAGTAGTAGTAGCTCCTGTATTAGTATATTTACAACTTATTTAACTACATATAATTACTATATTACATTTTTCTGCATCCAAAAAATTTAAATTCAATACTTTGGTATTCATGTACGTTAAACAGTTTGAAGAGCACGTTTTGCAATAAATATAAACCACACAAAATATTATTGTACTACTAAGTGATTTAGGGCCGAACATAATATAATTATTTAAGCCAGAGCAAGCGTGCCATCACTAATGGTTGCTCTATAGCTGGCTTAGAATGGGCTGCAGTAGTAGTAGCAGTTATTGTAGTTGTATATTTACAACTCATTTAACTACATGTAATTACTATATTACATTTTTCTGCATCCAAAAAATTTAAATTCAATACTTTGGTATTCATGTACGTTAAACCGTCTAAAAAGCACGTTTTGCAATAAATATAAACCACACAAAATATTATTGTACTATTAAGTGATTTAGGGCCGAACATAATATAATTATTTAAGCCAGAGCAAGCGTGCCATCACTAATGGTTGCTCTATAGCTGGCTTAGAATGGGCTGCAGTAGCAGTAACAGTTATTGTAGTTGTATATTTACAACTCATTTAACTACATGTAATTACTATATTACATTTTTCTGCATCCAAAAAATTTAAATTCAATACTTTGGTATTCATGTACGTTAAGCAGTTTGAAGAGCACGTTTTGCAATAAATATAAACCACACAAAATATTATTGTACTACTAAGTGATTTAGGGCCGAACATAATATAATTATTTAAGCCAGAGCAAGCGTGCCATCACTAATGGTTGCTCTATAGCTGGCTTAGAATGGGCTGCAGTAGTAGTAGCAGTTATTGTAGTTGTATATTTACAACTCATTTAACTACATGTAATTACTATATTACATTTTTCTGCATCCAAAAAATTTAAATTCAATACTTTGGTATTCATGTACGTTAAACAGTTTGAAGAGCACGTTTTGCAATAAATATAAACCACACAAAATATTATTGGACTACTAAGTGATTTAGGGCCGAACATAATATAATTATTTAAGCCAGAGCAAGCGTGCCATCACTAATGGTTGCTCTATAGCTGGCTTAGAATGGGCTGCAGTAGCAGTAACAGTTATTGTAGTTGTATATTTACAACTCATTTAACTACATGTAATTACTATATTATATTTTGCTGCATCCAAAAAATTCAAATTTAATAGTTTGGTATTAATGTACGTTAAACCGTCTAAAAAGCACGTTTTGCAATAAATATAAACCACAAAAAATATTTTTGTACTACTAAAAGATCTAGGGCCGAAAATAATATAATTATTTAAGCCAGAGCAAGCGTCCCATCACCAATAGGTGCTCAATCGCTGGCTTAGAATGGGCTGCAGTAGTAGTAGCAGCTCCTGTATTAGTATATTTACAACTTATTTAACTACATATAATTACTATATTACATTTTTCTGCATCCAAAAAATTTAAATTCAATACTTTGGTATTCATGTACGTTAAACAGTTTGAAGAGCACGTTTTGCAATAAATATAAACCACACAAAATATTATTGTACTACTAAGTGATTTAGGGCCGAACATAATATAATTATTTAAGCCAGAGCAAGCGTGCCATCACTAATGGTTGCTCTATAGCTGGCTTAGAATGGGCTGCAGTAGTAGTAGCAGTTATTGTAGTTGTATATTTACAACTCATTTAACTACATGTAATTACTATATTATATTTTGCTGCATCCAAAAAATTCAAATTTAATAGTTTGCATTAATGTATTTTACACCGTCTGAAAAGCACGTTTTGCAATAAATATAAACCACACAAAATATTATTGTACTACTAAGTGATTTAGGGCCGAACATAATATAATTATTTAAGCCAGAGCAAGCGTGCCATCACTAATAGTTGCTCTATGGCTGGCTTAGAATGGGTTGCAGTAGTAGTTGCAGTTATTGTAGTTGTATATTTACAACTCATTTAACTACATGTAATTACTATATTAGATTTTGCTGCATCCAAAAAATTCAAATTTAATAGTTTGGTATTAATGTACGTTAAACCCTCTAAAAAGCACGTTTTGCAATAAATATAAACCACAAAAAATATTTTTGTACTACCAAAAGATCTAGGGCCGAAAATAATATAATTATTTAAGCCAGAGCAAGCGTGCCATCACCACTAGGTGCTCAATCGCTGGCTTAGAATGGGCTGCAGTAGTAGTAGCAGCTCCTGTATTAGTATATTTACAACTTATTTAACTACATATAATTACTATATTACATTTTTCTGCATCCAAAAAATTTAAATTCAATACTTTGGTATTCATATACGTTAAACAGTTTGAAGAGCACGTTTTGCAATAAATATAAACCACACAAAATATTATTGTACTACTAAGTGATTTAGGGCCGAACATAATATAATTATTTAAGCCAGAGCAAGCGTGCCATCACTAATGGTTGCTCTATAGCTGGCTTAGAATGGGCTACAGTAGTAGTAGCAGTTATTGTAGTTGTATATTTACAACTCATTTAACTACATGTAATTACTATATTACATTTTTCTGCATCCAAAAAATTTAAATTTAATACTTTGGTATTCATGTACGTTAAACAGTTTGAAGAGCACGTTTTGCAATAAATATAAACCACACAAAATATTATTGTACTACTAAGTGATTTAGGGCCGAACATAATATAATTATTTAAGCCAGAGCAAGCGTGCCATCACTAATGGTTGCTCTATAGCTGGCTTAGAATGGGCTGCAGTAGTAGTAGCAGCTCCTGTATTAGTATATTTACAACTTATTTAACTACATATAATTACTATATTACATTTTTCTGCATCCAAAAAATTTAAATTCAATACTTTGGTATTCATATACGTTAAACAGTTTGAAGAGCACGTTTTGCAATAAATATAAACCACACAAAATATTATTGTACTACTAAGTGATTTAGGGCCGAACATAATATAATTATTTAAGCCAGAGCAAGCGTGCCATCACTAATGGTTGCT